>JAOYMR010000006.1:18403711-18439528 GCA_025802075.1 Tenebrosternarchus preto | reverse complement strand
CATTCTGTTTTCGTGAATTATGTGTTGTTTTATATTGTGTGGTGTTTTATATATTTTGGATGTATTGTATATATGTATGTATTATGTATATGTATACTTTGTGGCCTATGTCTGTGAAAAGTGCTATATAAATAAATGTTACTTTACTTACTTTTACATGTTTTATAATCATCTCGATAGCTGTGCCTTATTTTGATCCCATGCGACTTGTGTGTTCGGTTTTTTTCTTTCTTTTCTTAGGCTGTGTGCATGTTTAGTGTTTGCCGTGGGCCACTGCGAGCTCCTGTCCAATGCAATTTTTATTTTCTGGACTTGGAGCAGAGAGAGGCTGTTGCACCAAGACTCTGAACCCAAGTGTTACACTGCGGTTGAACATGCAACACTTTGTTATGCGTTGCTTCATTAACCGAGCTTTACTGGGAAAAAGGTTAAAACAATTAAACTTTAAAAATGTTATCGCCTATGAAATGTAACTAAAATGTTAAAGCGGTTACGCCCCGATACAATTATTGAAGCATGAAATTAAAAATTGGATAAAAAAAACGACATTTCTTAGCCTATTATAAATGTTAAAAGTCTCTCCCGTTTTTTAATCAAAATCTTTAAATTATACATTACCAAACACCTGAACAAACATGGAGCCTATGCCTTTATTCAAGATTACAATTTGATGCGTGTACGCACCGATCACGGCGAACTAGCCCAGAGTTCTGCACGTGGTGTTTTAAAGGGGCTTAAGACAAATACCGAACGTTTCCGTTTGGCCTCAACAACATCCGATCTACCTGCTGCTACGCTACTATCCTGAGCTTGTAGTTTTCAATTGTACTAAAACAAAATTTAAAAAAATCTAGCACTGTGCTTTCATTTTCCCGGAATCGCCTGGCAGGAATGATGGAAGCAGACATAGCAGTACTTTCGCAAGGATCTGGGAAATTCGGATTCAACTTGCCAGATTACCAAAAGCTTACCCGTTTGTATTGCATGAACGGCGGATATCATCTTCAAATCCTCCCAGATGGGTCGGTGGGTGGAACCAGAGATGAAAATGATAACTACAGTAAGATAAAACCTTTTAATTATAGTTTGTTCAGTGACTAAGGTCGCTGCTGATATTGGGGTGAGTGGTGTCCTAGATGAGGCCTACTGGGAGATGATTGAGGAGTCGAATAACCAGCTATTATTTTATTCGCTAACAGATTTCAGTTTGACACTTGCACCCTTTGTAACAACAACAACAACAACAAAAAAAAACAAATTGGCTATGTTATGTAAATTTTCTCTTGATTCAACTCAATTGACAACGCAAAAAATGATCTCTTCACGAGGCTTGTGTTGAAGATGCCACATTGTGCGTGTGCGCGCGTGTGCATGCGTATTTTTAAAGGTATATTCCGAATAAAAGCTGTGAGCCCTGGAGTGGTGGTCATAGAAGGAACAGAAGCGGGACGTTTCCTGACTATGAGTAAAGATGGCAAACTCTATGGCTCGGTGAGTACAGTATATACAACAAGCAAAGCGTCACTGTAAAGCACTGCAGTTACCACTGTCATTTATGCGCATTTACATTTCCAGTCGTCAATTAAGGATGAAAGTTACTTTTTGGAGAGCATGGCGGAGAATCACTACAACACATACCAGTGCCAAAAAAATGGCCAAAACTGGTACGTTGGAATAAAGAAGAACGGGAAACAAAAAAATGGTTCAAGGACCCATGCTGGACAGAAGGCCATTTTCTTCCTTCCTCGACAGATGGATCAATCAAAGGACTAGAGTCCAATAGAATGGATGTGGCAGCAGTTCTATAGAGTATTTACTGTGTCACTGCAGAACCATCACCCAAACAAAATCACTTCACTAAATGTGACATTGCTGCTGCAGCTTACAGCACGTGTAAAAAGCACGTGTGAACAAGAATTTTACTGTAGACACTCTTTTGCTATGTTCATACTAACAGCCTTTTGCAATGTGTCAATCAAACCTCAAACCATGTGGTGAAATATTAGAAAGAGTTGTATGTTTAATTATAGAGATACTGAATGTAAAGAACTAACCTCACTTAAATCTTTAGGATCTAATTTAGACCTGTGTTTTTGTTCACATGCTCAAAGCATTAACTTTTTAAGATAGATTGTAAATAAGAATTTTAGGTGTTTTAACTACTGTAAGTTGTTATAACTACTATAAATAGTATAAGGTGTTAGGTGTTATAACTACTATAAATCATTTGAACAGACATGCTGCTGCAAATAATATTTCGTCTTAACTTTATAAAACCACATTTATGATCGCTAACCTTGACATCTGTCCAACCTGCAAATGTTCTTTAATGAAAATTTGTATTTTTAGAAATAATAGTATCGCATGATAAAACTATCATGAAGTGGAAAGTTATAATAAAACAAGAATTGTTGTATCTATAAAAAAGTTATGAAATGGTTTGATTTTTTTTGATAAACTAACAAAAAGACAAGTGAACAATGAACATGTTTATCAAATCATAATTGTGTTACTGTCCAGAAAGCCACAACTAGATGAGTAATCTTGTTACAGGAGCAATGTTTATTAAAAGTTATAACCAGACAAGTAATCTTGTTACAGGAGCAATGTTTATTAAAAGTTACAACCAGATAAGTAATCTTGTTACAGGAGCAATGTTTATTAAAAGTTACAACCAGATGAGTAATCTTGTTACAGGAGCAATGTTTATTAAAAGTTACTTGCACAAGTTTAAACATAGAAATCACAACATACCACTTTGTGCAGAACTATTTCATTAACATGCCTTTCACTACAACCTTTAATAAGAAACTCAATGAGTCAGCGGTTCATCTACTGCTATGTTTATCATAAATTACTTTTGCTCAACACAGATAACTGAAGTAATAAACTTAACATTTTCAGTGTGTCAAATCACCATATTGAAAAGCCGTATTGAGGAGCTTTGCATCTTCTTTTACATTTGGTCCTAATTATGAAATAACTTTTTAAATATAATCAAACCCATAAGTAAAACACTAATCAAATCAACATTTTGGCATAAGGACTAGCATATTCCTGACTGTAAAACTGGCTGTGGCTTCAGTGTCTCATCAAAGTGCATGTGTAAGTAAGAGTTGATATTATGCCATTCCTAATACATCTATTCTTTGTATCTCACACACAAAAATGTTTGGTTACAATACTTACTCACAAAGTAAAAGAAAAATTTCCCCAGCACTATTTATGAGAAAACTAACAGGCCGTTGCATTACCCAAGATATTCTCCGAGTACATTGTGAACTTTTCAAGGAATTAAGTGTCTGAAGCTGAAGCTATGACTGTTTAGCACAACCTTCAGTGCATGCTATTTAAAAAACAGCAACAGACAATGCACCAATGTTGCCATAGTAGATCGCACTGGATATTAGTTACCGATTATAAATACAAGATTGGAGGACTATTAACATCCTTTTAAGTGTACATAAATGCACCTAAACATTCAGTCATTTAATAGCAGTACATTGATGTTTAAAGCGAATCATATTCTTCTTTTCACTGCTTTCTAGGTCCTGTGGATTTGAAGTTTCCATTTTGTTGATTTTGTAATAGTCCTGAGATGAGAGATCTATACACAAACAGAACATATGTTTAAAACGGAGCACTACTGAAGATACTGTGTTATTTATAAATACCACTAAGATAACACTTTATTGATCCAGAAGGAAACTGCACTGTAAAGTCAAATATAGAGAGAAGCAGTGATATATGATACTGTTTATCCAAAATAAATCTTTTTTTTTTCTTCCCCAGATCTCTTTTACACACACGACTTATGGGTGCGTGTAAATACACCACGACGACACACTCACATTTAATAGATAAAAAGGACTCTAGTTCGTGGAAGAGTTGAGAAGGAATGGTCAGCCATGTTGCGCACTCTAGAATAATTAACGAATCCTCGGAAGAACAACAGGAACCCTGTTGAGAAGGATCAACACATAATCCAGCATCACTTATAGCCAGATACTGATCAATTAATGCACTAAATGAACATTAGTGCAAAATAACCATTCCTTATGTACATCCTCTAGAAACACATACTTACCCACGACCAAAAACACCCACCACAGCCAGTACTGCCCATCAAAGTATCCAGGAAAGTATGTGGAAAACTGGTTTATGAAATGAAACAAAAAAGCTACTTGCATTACAGTTAAAATGCTTGTAACACTGATCAATTTATTAACTCAACACATTTGGAATAGACAAGAATACAATATTTTTTTTAGTACTGCAACTACAAACAACTAAATAAATTTCCACACCTTTTGAGGACTAAACTTTCTGGATAAGTTTAGCCATTTGGAACATACTAACCTTGCAATGAAACTCCCTGTGCCACAGAGCAATAACTGATGAAGTATTTGTGAAATACTTTTTTAGATGCCAAGTAGTTCACAGATCTGCATTTTAACTTTCATTCATTCATGTTTAGGGGCATCAATCTTGTCCAAAAGGGGGCGTTATTATCTCTCAAGTAGCTTTTAAAAGCCACGCTGACTTCAAGGAAACTGGAAACTGAAATTGCCCCCAAGGCATACATTTTTGTATTCTAAATAACTAATTCCTAGAATAATCAACTCAAGAACATACATTTTCATTGTCTTACCCTGACAATCAGGACCCATTTAACCAGGGAGAGGCCGAACCCAGACACGGCCCCATAACGCCCTGCAGCTGAAGTGGTGAGGCAGAAGGACAGGAAGAACCCAATCCAATTGAAAAGGAAAGCCACTGGAAATAGAGCACAGAGGTTCACTAACGTACATGCTAAGGATATAAGGCCTATTGTATTGAGCACAACGTGAGATGATGGATGTGTGTGAATGCTCTTCAGGAACTCACTGAAAAAGGTCAGCATGAATATGCCATCGTTCCCAACTCGCAGTTGGTCAACATCGTCAAAATCATCTCTGGAAACGAAATCCTCTTCCTGTCACAGACCAGGGTTTGAAAGCACATGTGAGCACAAAAAGGGTGTCAAATGCGAGAGAGGAGAGAGACGACCACCGGGCCGACGCATCCTCACCCTGGCAGTGACGAGAGGAACCGCGGACTCTGCCTTGGTCCTCTCGGCTTCGTCGTACGATGGTAAGGATGTGGCGACGTTGTATGAAGGGGGGTTAGGGTAACCCCCGTCTTCTTTATAATCAAAGAAACCTGTAGCAAGTAAGAATCTGTAGCTGATCAAAATCATCACTGCTGGAAATGGTTCACGGTTATAGTCTAACAACTAATACAAAATGAAACTGAATTTAAATTAATTGATCTCTGTTTATTGAACAACCATCAGTTAAGCCTTTCACATTCTAGTGACTAAACTGCTAATGTTCTTTTGTGAAACACACCATTTCTGAGATAAATAATTAATTGCTTCTGCATTATATAAAACATATACACAGGGGAGGTACTGAACTTGAGTAAATATTGATGAATGTGGACTGTGTTGAGATGAAGGGTTTTACCTGTGCCTGTAGCTATGCTGCTGTATGAAGGTGGTGCATCAGCGGTTTCTGGAGGAACCTCAGGAGTCTCCTCCTCATTAGTTAACTGCAGATGAGAAAATATACCAAACATCCAACTTACTTTCACAATGTATCGGTCAAAAGGTAGACTCTAACAGAAGGGAGTGGGAGGCTGGTCTGTTTTATTACATCTCATATAGTGTCCCATGTAGTGAGCTGGCCATCATATACACTGTTCCAAAAAAATAAATGGTGGATAACACCAAGAAAATAAAAATTCAGGGATATCAATCTGTCAATTTAGGAAGCATAAGAGACTGTGAATCACTTTCACCTGTTTGGGTGCAAATGAAAGCGACAACACATGGACTTGTGTGGGAACAGTAAGACAGTCCCCAAAAAGGGAATGGGTTTATCAATGGCAACCAAGGAGTGAGTGGCTATTCACTCATTATCTGTTCTGACTGTTTCTTCTCTATTGTACTGTAGCTTTAAGTTTTACAAGTGTCCTTGTCACTACTGGTAACATGAAACAGTACCTGCAGCCCATTCAGGTTGCACAGGAAATCCAGCTCCTCCAGGATGCCACATAAGTACAGTCACAAAAAGGCTTACTGCATCTCCCAGCACAGTCTCAAGTGCATGGAGGAAATACCAGAGCATGTGAGCTGAACTGGGCTGTAAAGTGCCTCAACCCAGCAGCAAGACCCTATTCCTTTGTGCAAGGAGAAACAGGAGGGAACTTCCACAGACCTAGAAAATGACCTCCGTCGGGCTACAGGCATGTGTGTTTCTAGTCAAACCACCAGAAACAGACTCCATGAGGAAGGAGTGAGGACCCAGCGTCCTCTGGTGGGACCGGTGCTCACAGCCCAGCACTGTGCAGTCTGAACGGCATTCATCAGAGATCACCAGACTTATCAGCTCAGCTTTTGGTGCAGTGTTCTCTTCACAGAAGAGTGCAAGTTCACACTGCACATGTGACGGGTGAAAGAGTCTTGAGGTCCCGCGGTGAATGTTATGCCGCATACAACATGCAGCAAGACTAGCACAGGGGAACATCACCAACCACCACATGATCGCCAACAGGACCCTGACTGCTGCTAGGTACACGAGTTAAACCCTCAGACCTCACAGAGGGCACTGGGTTCCTTCTGGCGCAGGACAAGACCCAGCCTCATGTGACTGGTGACGAAGTCACTGATATCACTGACCACTGACATTTTGAATATATGAGTGCATCCGAATCTGCGAAACAGTGCCACAGACTGTCCAGCTCACTGACGCCCTGGATCAACTCCCCCCCCCCCAAAAAAAAAAAACACTCGCTGTTTCATCAGAATACCTAAACGTTGACGGCATACAAACTACTGAATCACATTATGCATGAAAATATTTTTACTGAGAATTGATTTTAGTTACCATGATGGTTGGGGCATCTGTTTTGTAACGAACTACACAATTTGTGTCAGTAAATATTTACACTAGAATCTCTCATTCGTCGAGATTTAAGTGCAGCCTTTTTTATGCAGTGTACTTTCATACCGCAAGGCTACTGACAGCATAGCTTTGTACGGTTGACAACATTCTAGCTAGATAACTTACTGGCTAATCCAAGAGCAGTCAAGGAATCAAATTTTGATATCGTTAACTTAATCGGCAACTGGGCCGAATAACAAGATTATGAAACTACGGAAATACCGGCCCTCAATTTGACCAAGCCCTGTGCCACGAAAACTGTTATCTATATAATTTAAAGAGTTAAAGCGAACAAACAAACAGCGTAAATGCAGTAAATGCTGCCAATAAAAACATTTAGCTACTCAGCTACCCAGCTAATTAGCTATTTTGCTATGTTGATCTGAGAGACGTTGACAATCAATAGCTAGCTAGCTAATGCAGATTCTGGGTCATCAGCAGTATAAACCCTAAATTCGAAGCCATTTGGCGTTAACAAAGTTGCGATTTACAAAACAAAAATGAAAATATTTTAGTTAATCAGTTATAGCTAACAGTAATCAGATATACAAGACAAAAATAAAACAGCTAACGCTAGCTGGCTAGCTATCTAGCCTTGTAGCTAGATGATGCCTACCTGCCGATAACCATTTCTTTGCTCAGCCATTCTTCGGTAGATGTGTCTTGGCCAGCCGCTAATTCATATGAGTAGCTAGACAAATATCTAGCTGTTATGGTGTTATATTCCCGTCTCCCTTTAACGACGAGTTTGTTTTACAAGACGCCTTTCTACTGCACAGTGAAATCAGTGCTCTAGTTAAACGCAGACACAAAAATGGCTACTGCGCATGCTCAGTCGAGGAGTTACTTTCCACGAGTGGCTTCTACAACTAGGTGCAAAGATTAAAGTTATTACGCAACGAATAACCACTATCGCCATTGGGAAAGGTAACCAAACCCACCGTTCACATGAAGCGATAGTCTCTAGTTTTAATACCACTTCAGCGGTTAATTCCAAATATAATATGATTGAAATACTACAATAAATTAGCATATTTTTTCCTTTGTATTCTTGTAAACCGTTTAAAATTAATTTCCTATTATTATGTAATTGTAGTTTTTTTTCAGAGAGGCATCGCTAAGCGGTGTAATTGTCAAATGTTATGATGATTTGTACAATGCTACTTTAACATAAGAGGAATCATTAGATTTTCTCTCCTGAAACCAATAAAGCAAAGGGGCATCAAGTATTTGTGAGTTGGAAATTAGACAAATACACAGAAAAGTATGTTCATTTAATCAAGGTACGAGTTTTAGTTGGATATTCAGAAACAAAACAAATGACTCAGTTACAAAGTAACAGTTATGCAGAACTAAGGAAGTGACATTATAAACCAGTTCTTGGACCAAAATACATATGAACAAGCTTATGAATATTCAGAGTATTACCTCCAATTATTTGCCTTTTTGTTATAGTTGTTGTTTTCCAATTAATCTAGCGTTTGAAACTTACTGATTTCAGTTAGATATTCTTATATTACTTTTTGTTTCAATGCAATGTTGGAAATACAAAACATAACTAAAATATTAACACTTAACAAAATACCTAAAAAGCATATAAGATATTAATAAAGTTTTGTGGTTATATCTTTGAAACTGAAGAGCATCCTTTCTCCTTCTGACTGCAGTGAACTATGGTTCCTCCACCAGCTTATTGTGAACATGCATCATACCTACAGAATAAAAGCACAATGAGATATAAAACAACTTCTTGATTTACTGTTTTCTTTGAAGTCTCTTTTCAATGTCGTAAATGAATAGGAGATCTACCGTCATACAGAGTTTAGCTTCCAACCCATTCTTACTTTATATGGTTACTGAAGGTGCTCAGGAGTGTCTGAACAGGTTTAAAACTGAGCCCATTAACATTACCTTGAACAAGTTGGCTTTAACTCTATTAATGTAGAAGTTCAGGAAAGTTCACATGAGCTCATTTTGTTACCTTTGAAATATTTCACCGTCTTGACCCGCAGCTCTTGTGTGGCGTCCTCATCACACACAAAGATAGTCTGAGGGTGCTGTTGGAATGCTGAGACTGTCCACATGTGGTTCACACCCTCCTCAATAGCTTTATATAGGGCAAATGCTTTGTGTGCACCAGTGATAAGGATCATCACCTAGCAATAATGCAAACAAGAGAGATATCAGCTTATAGTTTTGCTAACTGAAAAGAGAGAAGAAGAATTCAAAGCCAAAGGTTGTTCAAAGGTCACCGACTTGGTTAAAGTGGCTTAATTTCTTTATAATTCACATTAAGGTCATTAATGTTGGCATACCTCCCGTGCATCCATGACTGTCCCAACACCTACAGTAAGAGCCATTGTAGGGACTTTGGAAAGATCTCCATCAAAGAAGCGAGCATTGGCCAGGATGGTGTCCATAGCCAGTGTCTTCACCCGGGTGCGGGACACAAGGCTGGAGCCAGGCTCATTGAAAGCGATGTGACCATCAGGACCAATACCTGCACCATAAACCCAGATATTAATCCCAGGCTATCTGGAATAAAAGGTGCAAATTTACTTAATGATGCACTCTTACCACCAACAAAGAGATCGATTCCACCAGAAGCTTTAATCTTGTCCTCAAAGCTTTGACATTCCTTTTGCAGGTCTGGGGCATTGCCATCCAGTATATGTGCATTTTCAGCCTGGATGTCAATGTGCTTGAAAAAATTATTCCACATGAAAGAGTGATAACTTTCTGGATGATCTCTTGGGAGACCTGCAAAGAGGTAATGGTTTCAGAAATCTGGGGCTTTAGAAGGTGCAACAATTTTGAAAATCACAACCTAATCCCAACCCAAAAGAGGAAATACACACCTACATATTCATCCATATTGAAAGTTTTTACATATTGAAACGAGATTTTTCCCTTTTTGTAATATTCAATCAGTTTTTTGTAGCATCCAAGGGGAGTGCTTCCTAAAAATACGAACAGAAAAATATGAACGTACAAAATGTTTTATTGCAGCACAACGACTAAAACGTTGTATTTCAAGAAATGAGCTGTATTTAAATAAACTACCTGTTGGAAGGCCCAAAGTGAAGAATCTGTCCGGACTGGGGTTGAAACATTTGATCTTGTTTTTGATGTACTTTGCTGCCCATTCGCTTGCTTCGTCGTAATCGCTGAGTATGATCAGTTTCATTGTGTTAACTCCTTAAAAGTTTTCAGTAGATAACCAGCCGAACACTACAGAAAAAGGATCGGTAACCAGCCTGAGATATTGCGCTGCCCTTTCCAGACTTTAACCTCATAAAATGGTCTGTCCGTGCGCGGAAGAGATCTTATCACCGTATCTGCGGATGAAGGAGGAGGAAAGCTCCTCGAAAGTACATATTCCTGAGAGCGACAGCGGTGTCAGCAGTGTGAAATAATGTAAGAAAAAAAGGATCGTGAGGGAAGCGACTTCACCAAATTTTGTGTAAACGTCCCGCGCTCGCACTTTGCAGCGCGTGACAGTGCGACACAAGCCCTAATCATGTGATTACGAGCGAGTGAATGAAGTTCTCGCTAAATCAGCTGACCTGTTTCTACACTCCAGGAGTGCACGCAGCACAACGCGTCATGTGATTCGTAGTTAAAATTAGTTAACGCATTTACTTACCGGAAGATTTATAGAATACGAGACGTGTAGAAAGGATAACCGAAACATCAATATTTCAAATGCATTTGGTCAGCAGCGACAGCCACATATACAACACAAAACGTCAACCAACATATTACAAGCTAGGGTGGATAAATAGTCAAGTCATACTTTAAAGTTCATGTTTATTAAAACCCAATAGTTGCACAGGCCCAAATATTTTGGACTACACCACAGATACTCAATCACGTTCACACACAGCACTGATGTCAATGAGCAGGCTTATTGCATTGTAGTTTGTTTATTATCATTATTAATATTTTTAGCAAAAAGAAAGAACATGCACAATGTAGTCACTAAACATTCTGCCTCCAAAACAACCCCAAGGCAGGGAAGGTGGAATGACTTGAGCAGCGAATGGGATCTAGTGGAGGGCGGGCACATCCCGCTCAGTCAAGTTCCATATCGGGCTTGGATTCGGCAGCCTCCGCCTTGTTTGGGCTGGCTTCGGCTTCAGCGCTCTCCTGCCCGTTGACTGGTCCGTTCTGTTCTGCTGGTGCATCGTCTTTTGGCAGCTCCACTTTAGGCTTGGGTTTGGGTTTGGCCACAATAGGATTGCAGGCTGAGAACAGCTCCTGAGGGGACAACAAACAACTGGGCTCGTTACTCCATCACATGCTGAAACACGGAAAATGATTCATGAATCACTCAAGGTCGCACATCTGTTAAACAACTACTTTTAGAGGGAAAGATCACCTGAATGTGCTGCTGAATGGATGGGTGAATGAATACAATACGTTTATCCTTTTAACTCACCTACAAGCAGGTGTGTGCGCACGCACCTGTACATAATTATTTTGATGTTAGGAATTAGGATGAGTCAACGGCTCACCTGTGTTTTTGCAGTAATATCTGCCGTTTTCACCACTGGGTCCAGAACGAGAGACTGTTTGCTCTGCTGGTTCATTTTGCTGTTCATCCAGATCATGACCTCACTCACCATCTTGTCCACTTTCTCAATCTCTGTCTCGTCCAAGTGATCATACTGCTCCTCCTTTGATCCGGTCAGAGGAGAAGCGCAACTTGATTAATGGCCACATAAAAACATTTACGCAGATCTTAAGCAATTAGCTAAATGTTACCTTCATTTTGAAGGCCTCCACAATCTTCATGTACTGCTGAAGCTGTTTCCCCAAATCGTCGAAAGCTTTTGGCCGCTCTTCAAACTCAGTGTATCTGTCTTGAATGGGTTGGCCCAATTTCTACAACACAATTTACATTCATCATTAACATGGATGCACATTACAGCTCCAAACCACACCACAAGTGAAGTACGGCCCAGAGACGCATTTTATCCACCTTCAGCTCAGCAAGCCTGTCAATGTACACTTGTTTAGGTTGGTCCTCTCCATCTTCATACAGCCAATTTTCTGTATCCTCCAGTTTTAATGAAAGTGTGTCTCTGTCCTGTACCAAAGAAAAATGAAGAAAGAGAAAAGGAACGTCAGTAAATGAAGTGCAGAAGCACGTACTCAAGCAGTTCAGTAAATGAAGTGCAGAAGCACGTACTCAAGCAGTTCTGCAATAGCTGTGAACCGTGTGCAGGTTCTTGTGAAGAACGAGATCAGACAGTAAGCTTTTAACTTAAGCAGTTCACTGAGCTTAAGAGTTGTTCCTTAGTTGAAGATGAGTCCAAAAACATTATCTGTTGATACCATGATTAATCATCTACGCCGATGCTTGGATCAACATCAGTTGATATAAAAACTTTAACGCACAAATTTACAGTAAGGTTTAGTGGAAATGGATTGATATGAATAACTCCTACCGAGTACTGACACTGTAATTTTAAGTTCTGAGATCAAGAGAATAAAATGTGAAGAGCCCTGGAAAGTCTGGTTCTTCCGTCTTGTGATGTCTGGACTGGGTCTTGATTGGAGTCTTTGCTGTCTTGCATAATGTGTGGTGAGGTGTGAGTGATGCAGTAGATCTTGGGACAGTACTCACGCTTTCACTGATGAACTTCTCATACATTCCATGCAGTTTGTCCCTCATGTCATACACATACTCTTCAAGGTTGTTCTTGGCATCATTTCGTTCTTTTTCAAGTTTGTCCTGCATGATCATCTTACCCTGCAGGAGAAAACAAAGTCCCATGTACAGATCCATTCCCAAAAGGACGAGAGCAGCCACACACTTTCAGATGGCGCGATTTACACGGAGAGAAGCCATACCTCATTTTCCACAAAAAGATTAAGCATTTCAATCGCCAGCTGCCACTGTGGATTGTTTTCGATTGGCAGCTCCAGGACTTTTGTCTTCACTTTGGGCTTTTTGGCTTGTGGAGGCTGATCAGACTTTTTTGCTTGCTTGCCTTCTTCGGTTGACATCTTAAAAGAACAAACCACAGAACCAAAGCATGAGAGCAGCATTTAGGTTCAGGCTGGTGACGAGTGCTTAGTGGTTCCAGCTTGGGCTTGGTGGGAGAAGTGTGGGACAACGGACATGACTAATGCAGGGCTCACGTTACCTCCATTTCTTCTGGCTTTTTCTCCGTGTTTTCCTTATCCCCTTCACTCTGAACCTTCTGCTGATCCTCATCCACCTGCATTTTGTTCTGCAAGACAGTAAGAAACCTTTATGTACACCGAGGGCAGAAAGTCCTAAAGAACCCAGTGTAAAGCAACATATCACAGAAGAAATGTTATCCTTCATTACACAAATATGGAGTAAAAAAAAAAAATCATCATTCATTTAATACCAATCACACACATCGCTGGTAAATGGTACTATTAAGGGGTGCAGAAACTTTTGGAGAAGAGAGAAAAAAAGGAAAAAGTAACAAATGGAAACCATGTCCTGTGGGACTAAACGTGCACTGCTGCCAAATGCAGTACCTCTTCCTCCTTCTCTGGGGTCTGTGTAGGGCTCTGCTCTGTATCCATGGGTTCCTCTCCCTCCTCACACTTCTGCATCTCTACCAGCGATGCGCTGGACACGCTGAAGATCCCGTGGATGTTAATCCGCACTTTGACCTTGACCTTCGAACTCTCGCCTGTGGCCTGGGGGACCACCTTCTGGATCATGTATTGTCCTGAGAAACATACGTAAAGTTAACGGACGAATGAATGACAGATCACTACTGTAAGAAACAGTGGGACTGGTGGATAATACATGCCTATTGTGGGGTCTGGGTAAGGCAGTTCTTTAGGGTTGTTGTAATAGGCCTCCAAAGAAAATGGTTCTTTTCGATAGAAGGTTAACACTTTGGAAAAAGGAGCGGCGTGGTTCTTTGGGAACACTTCGCAGTCACTGAAAAAGAGAGGGGAAAAAAAAACGTTTTTCAACAAAACGGTAAAACAGATGTCCTTACATATAGGAACCTCCAATTCAGTATGAACAGCACACACACGTCTTACCTTATCCCATCCTCTGCTGCAGAGTTCCACTTTAGAGAGACTGGGTAGGGAACTACATCAGTAATGGAGAACTCACGGACTTTGAAGGCAGGAGACAGGATCGCACACTGTGGGGAAGCATGAAAACAACACAAAAAATAAATGTGACAGGAGACATTAAATATTTAGGACTTTACCCATCAGTAATATTACATAATTCTACTGGTTGCTTCTAAAAATAGCACTCTGTAAATATTTCCTCTTGCATTAGATTTGCTGTAAAAGGTACTGTCATATAAAGAGGAAATGACAGGACACTGCCAACAGGCAGACCTGTAGGGCACATCCTCGAGCCACAGCCTCGTCTGCATTCAGGGTCGTGCTCAGCTCCTTCCCAAAGTATTTGCTGATTCGCTCTTTAACTGCAGGTATCCTGGAAGCCCCGCCCACAATTTCCACAGCATAAATGTCTTCGATTTTCAGGTCTGTAATGAGATGGGCAGACAGAGGTTGGGGAAACTAGCAGAATTTGTCTAAATAACCATAGTGATAAACAGTCCTGCCACTCACTTGCTTGTTCCATTATGCTGCGCAGGGGAGCTTCTACTTTGGCCAGAATGTCAGTGCACATCTCTTCAAACTGACCTCTGTAAGATCATAATGAAGGAGAAATTATATGTCTAGATTTCTCAAACTGTAAAAGTTACTGAATTAAACCCTTTCATATCTCATTAATGAACGTCCTCCACCCAGTTTACACAAAAAAAAAAAACCCTTAAAATTTCACCTATTGAGACGTCCAGAGACGTCAATGTCATCCATGAAGCACTCGATGTTGAGGGGCAGATCAGAAGAATTTGCACTCATGAGCTTTTTGAGTTTCTCACATTCCTGGTAGAGACGCACCAGGGCTCTGGGTTTGGACTTCACCTCCAACTTGTACTTCTTCCTAAACTCCTCACAGAAGTGGTTGACGAGGACCTCGTCAAAGTCTTTCCCTCCCAAGTGTTGGTCAAAGGCTGTAGCAAGAATCTTTAAGAATAAACAAAAACACACATCACTAACTCTCCTATGCACAGCACACAACGCTTACATAAGGTCTGACGTGAAAGCAAAAATGATGATGTTAGCACACACCTTGAGCTTGCCTTTGTTGAAAGCACAGACAGACACCTGGTAACCAGAGTGGCCGAGATCCACAAATGCCACGTTGCGGGGCTTCTCCTCGGGAGCTGGCAGGTCCTGTTTGTAGATGCCGTATGCCAGAGCCACTGTGGGAACAAACGCGCATCAGTGTTGACAGGTAGCAAGAACTAACGAATGGAAATGGGTACGCAGGGCTTCAATGTCAGCGCTTTCATCTACGTAACTACAGGCCACTTTTTACCTGCTGTAGTTTCGTTCATCAGCCGCAAGCAGTTGAGTCCGGCGATTTGAGCTGCGTCCACCACAGATCTCCTCTCCACATCTGTATAGTAGCAGGGAACCTGAAAACCATGATAACCCTTATAGAAGACACAGCCACGTTCTCCTATGGAGGAAAATGTGTATCGGTGACTTTTCTTATAAATATTTCACCCGAAAATAACAAGAGCACTAGGGATGCTAGGAAAACAAGGCTAGTGATGCTTCACTGATCATTAGCCATGTGCATTTCAGGTGAAGCAATCCTTCCAGTATAAATATAGTCAAAGGGAACATGGGGAAAGCCAGAACTCACTGAAATAACGCAGTCTGCCACAGGCTTTTTCAGAGCGCCCTCAGCAGTCTCCTTCAGTTTGGTTAGAAGCATGGCAGTAACCTGTTCAATGCTGAACACCTTCTCCTCCTCCATGTACGTAACCTGGGGAAACATCAGCGAACAGCATTGAAAGAAGCATGAATTGTAGGCACCTGCTGAAGGCAAACGCAAAAATCTGAAAATTCAACACTGCAAACTACAACGTGTATTTTTATAGACTGATAAGAGAACAGACTGCCGTCAGTCTATAAACGGCTGCCTGGCTGCTGCTATATGCTACATGAGCCCTGTGACACACATGCTGAGGAAGTCATGTTTACACACAAACACAGTATCACACCCAAGTTCTAGGCTGCCCAAGAATTTACTAACTATTTATAAGTAGTGTTTATTTGCTTGTAGAACACTGTGCAACATATAAACACAGCAATGCAACAGGACTTCAAGCTGATAAACATTAACATTATATAATAAGTTGTGTATGTACATTTTTTTCCTTCAGAAAATTACAAGTTTGGCTTCCCTCAGGGTTTGACTTGCAAGATAAAAAAAAACAAAAACAAGCAAAAAAACAAACAAAAACAAAAAACAAAAACCCCAAACACCTCAACATAACTGAACTGCTTGGACAGGAAGAACAAAAAAGTCAAAGGGAAGTCAGTGGATGAAGCAGGACGAATTAACCGTAGAACCACTTCTGTTCTGAGTAAATGAACACTTGCTGCCCTGATAAATAGCTTTAAATGTGATATTCTTGGGGTGCCTAAGACTTTTGAAAGACTTGATTAGTTGAAGCCTAGAGATTCTGCACCATTTCTCCAGGGACAGTGTGAACCAAGCCAGGCCAGATCTGCCCATGCAGGAACACCACAGTCTTTCATGCACAAGCACTTGTGAACTGACCACTACAACTCCACTGGTGTGACTCCTTAATTTGTGGTGCCTGGAATACATAAAATAAGGCTAACGATTTTTAACCGCATGTTGGGCTGCAAAAAAGGGGTCGACCAATCCACTAGTCTTATGCACTATATCTAGTTTAGCTTACAAATATTATTACTGGATGCACTCCACACTACTACCACCACAATGATCACAAATGAGACTTGACACAATTTCAAACTGCATGTCTGGAGAGGAAAAGGAGCCAAGACTCAGATAAGACCCGTTCTGATTTCCATGGGTCTCCACCTTCCATTTAGTGTACAACATGCAGTAGAGGGCATTTTGCAGGATGGCCTGCAGAGTGTACAACTGTGGAACTTGGACCTGGTGTTCATATTAGTATTCTTCCCTTCACAGAGTATTTTCCATACTAAATTGTATAGGGATTGGTCCTCTGAAAAAGAAAATGAACAAACTTTGCATAGATCCCATTAGATATACCTATGCAAGGGGTCATTAAATAATTATTTGGATGTTAGAAAAATCTCTGGAATTTAAACAAACCAATAGTCACTTTCTTATGTTGCTCACAGACCCATACTGTGCACTTCAACATTTTACCGGGTCACTTACCTTAATTCCTGTTGTTCCAGTGGGCATCTGTGAAAGCTCATAAACGATCTTAGACTTCATACTCTGAACAAACGGGTCGGTGTAGGCCCGCCCATGGAACCGCTTGAATCCCTGGACAGTGTTCTTGCAGTTAGTGACCACCTGTTTTTCGATGAGAAAAGGAGACATTTTACATTTTTGCTGGAAGAATATGGAGTTTTTTTTGTTAAATCTGTATCCACAATCTGCCACCTTAAACAAAATAAAATTTGAGAAAAAACAATATACAAACAATAACTGAATATTGAGGGACATATCATTTGCATCATACCTGACTTTTTGCAGCGGCACCAATTGATCGATTTCGTGGCCCAAAAGATACACACGCTCTGAAATTAAGTAATCAATCACTTTGTTTTTGTTTAATTTACAAGCATAATGATTCTGATACCTTTTCAATAACAGTTCATGGATTAAACAATGCGTCAGCTTCCAACAACAAAATTACTTAATCTTTCCATTCAACTTTTGCCAACATTTTTACTACTTGGTCAGCATAACAATTCTTATAGTGCATTCCATCACAAAACGTGCTTGGTCAGAACAGAGGAAAACAATGCTATATTTTTTTCACCCAGAAGAATCGCTAATTGTAGTACATACATACATACAAAGAGCAGAATGATGCTGATGGCATAATGAAAAAAAACAACTGGTTTAGACATATCAGCATTGTTATAACAACTGGTATAAAATGGAGTCATTCACTTCAGCACTAGAATTATAACTTCATAGGATTTGTTATTTGTAGACTGAAAATTAAAAGTGCAATAGAATTACTAGAAAATGGAAAATAGAACAGCTGGGTTAGAAAGATATGTCCTGGGATGTATGTGTAGTCACATGTTTTGAGTCACAACATTTGAATCTTTAAGTTTGACATGCTTTATATCTAAGAACATTAAAACATCAGTTTCAAAGGGAGGATTGGGGAATCAGAAAAATGAAAGGTGATGGAACAGAGGAGAACTGAAAGTGCGAAAAGCAGATAAATGTTTTATATTAATTAGCACAACCATGACAGGTTGTATGTCTGGTGCTTTTTTTTTCTTTAAAACTGTTAAAACTTCTGATTAAACGTTAAAATAAATCGCCATGTGGAAAAAGTGAAAAGCACCAATGTTAACTAGCATTACTAGCAAGCACATGCAACGTGTGAACAGAACTTTTTTTGTTTGTATTTTTGTACTCTGGCATCTCAAATCGCTTTTAGAATTAAGTTGGCGGTGACTAGCAACAGTCGCTAGCTCGAACCTAGCTACCGTTAGCTAGCTCTGAGGGTGAGAATCTTCTAGAACCTGCCCTCTAGATAAAATCCCTAACTAGTGAGTGTTCATAGATGTACATTTTAACCAGATACCTCAAATAATAAACTTAATACTAGCATGACCGACGATGACCATTCCGTAGGTTAGCTGGCTAGTTAGAGACGCGCAATGCCTCCAAAGACATAAAGACTGGCTGGCTAGCTAGTTAGCTATATATTGTTAGCTAGCTAACTGGCTAACAAGCTATCCGTGTTGCCCAGGAATAGTTTGTGTAGGTTTACGTCCCGCTTATACAAAATAATTAAGATAACAGCCGCCTCTGTAACCGAGGCAAAAAAAATAAACAAGTAAGCAGTGATTCTCAATGAATGACCGTCCGTGGACTTACGGCGTGCAGCGGTCGCTGTATTCATTCGCTATAGTTTCAATCCCTCCAGCACGGGCTACTGCAATATAGCAGTTCATAAAACCAACATCGAATCCAACCACAGACATCTTTAAAATGACAAGTAACAAAAAAAAAATACTGAAGCTGCAGGCTATCCGCCGGGTTAAACTGACGACTCGTGAATCTGACGTATGAAATGAGATGTTAATTCATCATCCCACCCTGTCTTCTCAGGGTGCTCAAAACTGCAAAGCCGGTGTGAAGACACATCCTATCCCCCCGGACATAATACCGCCCGGTGACGTCATCACATCCCCCCGGACATGATACCACCCGGTGACGTCACCATACCCCCACGGACATAATACATCCCGGTGACGTCATCACCGCGCAGGCCCATCTAGGACCCCCAGACCAGCTTTCCCACAGCAGCTTCTTACAAGGGGCATATTTACTTCTGCATCTTTACGCGTTTACATTTTAGCACGCAGTCCTGCGATCAGTGATGTAGAAATTCACTCTGGACTATCGCGATTCCCCCCTTTTTAGCTAGTTTCCCACTGTTTTAGCAAGTATGCTATTAACTAGCAAGCCGAACAGGACCCTTTCCCCTCTGTATTAGCTAGCCTGCCAAGGTGATCCAACCTTCCCAGTGTGTTTTATTTTTTGTAGTTTTATGTCTTTATTTTATTTGGATCCCGGTTGGCTGCTGTGAGTTGATAAATATAATTACACACTTCACTCGTACCAGTTCACTTCGGGACTATAAGCAAGTCGTGATGGAGACAGCTAGCATGATATTAGTTAGCCACCTTCCCGCATCAACTCCAAAATTGCTTTATTATGTTATTAGGATCCCATTTAGCTGCTGATGATGATGTGTGTGTACACAAAATAATTGTACAGTACTAAATAAACATCCTATCCCCTCTGACGTCGTTAACATTTGCTAATATTTATTAGCATGCTAACATCCGATAAAGATAACGTCGGGTAGCAAGTTTATATGGCAGCTTAGCAACAACAATAATATATCATTGAACTATGTCATTTCCAATAAGTAATTAAGTATCAAGACTTTGTCGAGATAAAAACTCTCGGTAATGATCACAAAATGCCTTTCCATTAATTTTAATTCCAATAAAATTAATTCCATTATTTTTTCCATTAATTCTAATCTGGCATACAAGTACGACAACCGCGTGAAGAAGTACAATTAATCACGTGAGCGATTTTAGACAGACTGGGGGGGGCAAGATAACTGTTGGATATCATTTCCGGTTCAATGTCCAGTGGCATAAAAGGTCCAACATGAAACATATCTAACATGAAACCGTTTCCTGGACGGAATACTAATTTTGAAATTATGGTGCTATAGTATCGGGTGTATAGCATGGAATTTCGACACGCATTATTATTTTAGAGCGTCAGGGAAAACTGGTAGATGTTGACCCAGATAATAGGGGTTTTAAATTTATTGCTCATTTTATATCTACCAGCACACACTAGTTATATATGCTGGTTGTAGCCTTTTCATATTTGGTTAATCAAAAATATTATTATTGCTGGAACAACATGATAACGCACTCTGCTCATAATAGGACTTCTCATCACCGATAATCTCACATTGGACCTTTTTGTCAAGGTCAGTACACGTGACCCGGAAGTAAAGTACATCTAACGCTTTAACATGCTCGGCTTGAGCTCTCGGAAGTTATTCGAAAGTAAAAAGATAGTATTACGGAGGTTATTAAACTATGGTTTGCGTGGAGATGTACAAGTCTGTCCGTCTCTGCCTGCGAATAGACTGTGCCAAAAGCTCGTTTTGCGATGCATGTGCAGAAACCATTGTCGGACGCCTGTGCCGGCATATTACATCACGACGCCTATTTTCTACGTTAATGCTTTCCCTCACATCGGACATGTGTATTCTGCTGTGATTGCTGATTGCTTACATAGATACAAGATATTGCAGGGGTTTAACTCCAGGTTTGCTACAGGTCTGTCTTAAATGTAATTGCTAATAAGCTGTAAACACCGCCCTCTGAATATTTTGTAATATCGTTCTGTATTTACTATGCAGGTACGGATGAGCACGGTCTAAAAATCCAGCAGGCGGCTGCCACCGCTGGCAAAGACCCTCTGACTTTTTGTACCGAGGTGTCGGATAGATTTAGGCATGTTTTTAGAAGATGTGGTATTTCATACACTGACTATGTGCGGACAACGGAGGAGAGACATCGCAAGGCGGTGGAACAGTTCTGGACTGTTCTCTTCAACAATGGCTTCATATACAGAGGAAGTTATGAAGGCTGGTACTCCATGCCAGACGAAAGCTTTCTCACAGAATCCCAAGTTGTTGATAGTACAGACTCCATGGGAAGACCAATCAAAATTTCCACAGAGAGTGGTCATAAGGTAAGGTCAAATGAAATGCTGCCCAGCTTCCTTCTCACTCTTTTCTTTGTGTTTTGGATATGCTGGTTTATTCTCATCATTAATGCTGCTATATATATAATATAATAATATGTGTGCCAGATTTGTCTGGCTTTGTCTAATTCCAGTTCACTCACTCACTCACTAACTGAACTCAGCCAAATAACAACCCCATCATGTATGGTTGTGTTGGGGCAGAGAAAAGAATAAATTGCCATAAGATTTTCTAAGACCGACTTAGATTTTCTAATATGTACCAGTTTGTTTGAACTAGGTAAAAGTGTTGTGTAATTTTAACAGGTGGAATGGATGAAGGAGGATAACTACCTGTTCCGCCTCAGTGATTTTCGAAACGACCTGCAGCACTGGTTGAAATCAAACCCACAAGTCATTCAGCCAGAAAAGTTCTATAACATTGTCCTTCAATGGCTGGAGGATGATCTGTTTGATTTATCTGTTTCCCGACAAAAAAGCCGCCTGCGGTGGGGCGTTCCGGTTCCTGGTGATCCTGAGCAAACTGTGTATGTGTGGTTGGATGCTTTGGTGAATTATCTGACTGTTGTGGGTTATCCAGAGCAGAACTCTGACTGGTGGAGTGTCGTCCATCATGTTGTAGGTAAAGACATCTTAAAATTCCATGCCATATATTGGCCAGCGTTTCTCTTGGCTGCGCAGCTGCCCCTTCCTCGGGCTATACACGTGCACTCTCACTGGACAGTACAGGGGAAAAAAATGTCCAAGAGTCTCGGCAACGTGGTAGATCCGCTCGAGACGTCGCTAAAGTTCACGGTGGATGGTCTGAGGTACTTTCTTCTGAGACAAGGGGTTCCAGATGTCGACTGTGACTATGACGATGACAAGTTGGTGAAATTGTGCAACAGTGAACTGGCTGATGCTCTTGGGGGTCTCCTCAATCGCTGCACAGCACCCTCTCTTAATCCAGAGCAGTTATACCCTCAGTTCTACAGCACCTCCTTCCCAAAAGAATCGCAGGAAATTAATGGAAGAGCTGTGTTGGAGGACTACAAAATGGTGGAGGCTTTGTTGAGTCTCCCTGCTATGGTGAAGGAGAACTTTGAGAACCTACATGTTTACAAGGCACTGGAAGCAATAAGTGGGTGTGTGCGGATGACCAATGGCTTCATCCAGAGACACGCTCCATGGAAGCTTGACTGTAAGAACACAGAGGACAAACTCTGGCATGACACCATTCTTCACGTGGCGATGGAGTGCCTTAGGGTCTATGGAATTCTCTTGCAGCCAGTTGTACCAGAACTTGCAGAAAAGATCCTGTCCAGGCTGGGGGTGGGACCTGGAGAAAGGAGTTGGGATCATGCACTTGATTTCCTGTCCAAGTATGCAGGTGGTAACTGCCCTTATGAAAGAAGAGCACTAGGTCCAAACACTGGGGTGCTTTTCAGTCGCCTTGAGAGAATAAACGTGCAAGGCAATACCCAAAAAACAGAAAAACAAAAAGACCTCAATATGCAAGACACTAGTAAACTTTCATAAATGCTAAAATCTGATCATGCGGTTTTAGGAAAAGACTTTTACTTTGACATGTAATTGCAAATAACAGCATTGATCACTAGATGGAGACAAATTAACGCTTTGAAATGACCACCTCTTAAAAACAAGGAGGCAAGTTGTCCTTTTTTCAAATGTGATGGTTTACTGTGTTTTGCCAATATTGGGATCCTTTCAAAGTGAGAACTCTACAAGCAAGGTATTAATACAGTACCAATGTAAATTCTGGGGATGTCCTTGCTGATGACATTACTGTTACTGTCATTTCGCATTCTGTTCAAAGTTTTACGGATACATCTGTAAAGAATGTAATATGAATAAAAGCCATGTACATGTTACCAAGAACCCAAACTGTCCCCTCCCTCTAAGATACTGTATTAGAATGTCTTTCCACTTTATTATTGGGTGCAAGCAAATGTCACAGTCTGGGACAACATGTAAAAACAGACATGATTTTTTTTTTTAATGAGAATACATGAAACTGAAAAATTGTACAAAGTGGGGAAAAAAAATTGCATTCTTAATTTCCTGTACTTCTTTAACTTTACATAAAGTCTTCATTTGCTCTCCATGATCACTAGTTTACAGCACAATCCCTCACAGGATTCTGGAGTTACACATCTGAAAAAGTGGGTTTAGTTCTAGTACAAGAAACAGCACTGTGGTCAGATGACTGATCGTCTGGGAATCTTCTGGGCCCAGAATCTCCCTCTCGCTCTCTAGTGCTCAATTCATAAATCCATACAGCATGAAGACTCTGGAATTCACTAGTCCATTTTGAGAGGGCTACACCCACTCCTCCCACACAGTCACACTCCTAATAATATGAGTTGGTGTTCTGTCCTGGTTGCGTATCTGGAGGGGGGAGGGGGGTAATAAACATATGCCCATCAAAAGGTATCAGCAATACACAAAATAACTGAATGACCACAGTGGATGGCAGTCTGCAAGCTTACTTGATAGCTGTTGTTGGAGCTGTCTGACCAGAGCGGCGGTCTGCTGCTGCTGCTGGGTCTGCTGCATGCCCTGTCCCTGTCGAGGGAACTGACACACACCCCGCCCACCGTTGCCATGAGGAACCAAACCGACACATACAACCCACCCACCGTTGCCATGAGGAATCAAACGGAGGGTAGAACATATCAACAGGCAAATTATCCACATCCCTCAAAAACAAAACCCAAGTTAACACGGGCTGCCTTTATTAACACACAAAAAATAAAGATCAGAACCTGTAGAGTTATAACCACACACTAAAGTAGATCCATACCATGTTAAAAACCTCCCTTTACCCCAATCTAAAACACATGCCTTAACTCACATACATACATTAACTCACGGACACAAGTATTATTATATTTACTGCCACTATTGTGATTAATATCACATTTTTCTGAGTTTATAAGAAAGTAAACACAATGATTAATTTATGCATCATTTAGTACCACTATTTGGTCTGTCTTTTTGTTGTTGTTGATCCTGTTATTCGTGCTGTGTTTTGCTGTGTTATTGTGCCGTCACCCTTGTAATCATGCATTTGTTTTCCCTCTACGTAGGAGAGCCTTACAAAAAAACAAAACAAAAAAAAGAGCCAAAACTGGGAAAACCAGCCTTTGTCCGATTTGCAAATAACAAATGAAACAAATAACAAAATAACAGCTAAAATGTGCTAAACACGACTGCGTGTAGATCAGCCTCTTCTCTTGTCCCTCCCACTCCCGCTCCATCCCAGCTCCACCCGAGCGCTCACCATGGGTTGCTGTGGAGGCAGTGGCTGCATGCCCAGGGCCTGGCTCTGGGCCTGGGCTGGAGGCTGAGCCGCCCCCACCTGCTGCTGCTGGACCTGCTGCTGCTGGACCTGCTGCTGTTGCTGGACCTGTTGCTGTTGCTGGACCTGCTGAGGGGCCACCTGCTGCTGCTGCTGGACCTGCTGCTGCTGGACCTGCTGCTGGAGGAGGGAACATCACACGCGTATGAAGACAGAAGCATGGAGAGCTCCTTGAGGAGTTGGATTGAACTTACAGATCTCATGTGGATCAGTGGGCACTGCGCCTGTGCTCGATCTACAGGAGATCTACAAGTTCAATTTCTTCACAAGTCAAAGCAGGTGTTGTGGTGGGTGGCGGGGTGTACCCGGAGAGTCTGCCTCAGGAACTGCTGCTGGGCCTGCTGGGGTGGCTGCTGCTCCAGCATCTGTTGGTTGGGCCTCATGCCGGGGTGAACGCCCTGTGAGGCCATGTGACCCTGCCCCAGGCTGTGCATCATGGGAGCCTGCTGCATGGCCTGATGAGAAAACCTGAGACCGACATAGGGAAGGAGGTCGGATCGTGAGAGCGACGTTACCATTGTTTCACACTATGGAATAAGCAGCCGAGATGGTTGTCGGTTGAGTGAGCGTTTGAGCATAATACTGATCTGAGTGCAACTGTGTGTGTGGGGCAGAAGGATTTAGAGAGTTCTGCATACCGTGAGGAGTACGGTCTGAGATGGTTCATGGAACTGTATAGGGGTGTTCACAAACCTCTGAGGGTTTTGCATGCTGTGTGCATAGGCAGCAGGAGCTTGCTGGTGGACATATCCACTGGGCCTCTGCTGAATCTGCCTTAGAGGGTCCACCACCCCAGGGTTCGTTCCAGGATGGGCTGCCTGGAAGCCTTGATTACCGTATGAGGTAGGAACTATTCCACCTGTTTGAGAGGGGTGCGGCTGCATCCCCAGGTGGGAACCATAGCTGGTATAACCCTGTGGAATATTCTGAAGGGAGGAGATTGAAGGTAAGATGCTTCTGGAGAAGAAGAAATGCTTTACAGAAATGTTCCTTCATTCTTCATGACAACACTTATGAATACACTGACCATGTAATTTCATCTGTACCCTTGAACACATTATGACTTGGACTGTGTGGCCCTTAGTGGGAGTTTTAATCTCTCAAATTGGTTCCAAATATTAAACAAGAGCAAACTTCTAAAACATAATCGCGTACGACAGCAAGAAAGGATGATCATGGCTACTCAAGGGTTCACTGGAATTTAATTTGGCATAATAACTGATGGATAATACATACACCCATACGCAACTAATTAAAACCAGCAACAACTACCAAACGAGAGCAGCGGCTTACATTTGAAACCTTCACGAGGAGAGTAGAAAAGAAAGAAAACGGAGGAGGTAGCACTTGCCTGCGTTGGCTGCATTGACGTGTATGGTTGGTTGGGCGTCATTTGCCTCATCTGCCCTATCATGCTCTGGTTCTGAAAAAACGGACCAGCAGTGAGCCCACACACACACACACACACACACACACACACACACACACAAATTCCTGCTTCTGCAAGAGGGTAAACACAACGGCCACTATCCAAACCGCCACCCGAGATGCCAGTCACTATTTAAGACATCTGACTCACATGCACCTGTAAGGACAACAGGCTCAGGTTGTGGGAAGATTAAACGTAACTTGAAAGCTCCCCGGGTTATCGGTGGGCGTTTCTATGGGGTTTGGTTCTCACACTCACCAGTCTGACCTGGAGCTGCTGTCGAAGAATCTGGCCTTGGGGCATGGCAGGCTGCGGTTTGAAACTCATGGTGTACTGCTTGTTGTCCATGGGCATCATGCTCATGTTGGGCATCATGCCCGGGTAGTTGGGCCGCGTGGGCATGATCTTGTTAATAGGCACGGCTCGCGGCCTGTAGGGTGGCTCCAGGCCTGGGCCTCCTGTGAGGGAAGAAACCATGTAAGAACCGAGGAATTTTTAAGATTAAAGGCTGAATTTTGAGGCAGGAGGTTCACTTATTTAGGAATATCCAGCCTAAATACATGTCTGAGCAAATCAAGTGGGTTGTGAAGCCCGGGGAGTGTAGGGGAGGAGACAACTATGGCCATCCTGACCTGGAGGAAGAGGCTGATTCTGGGTGTAGAGCATAGATGCCTGATTGTAGTTTATTGTCCTGTAAGGGTGGGTGGGCTGGCTCATGGTCATGAGGTCAGAGTTCATGCCTGTTCCGTAGGGCATCACACCTTGGTTACGAGCTGTGTAGTCCTGGATAAGACAGAGGAGTACAATAGCAGATTCACGTTTACTGAGGTTATAGTTTTCATCCAAAGCACATTTAAAGCTCGTATTTTGGTTAGTTGTCCATTTAGAAATTAAATGGATCCATTTCAACATCAATGAGAATGTTTCACTGAGTATCCTCCTTATTTTTAGGCTTTAGTTCACATGTAGAAAACAGATTAAGAAGAGTGATGCACACAGCTAAAGTACAATCTTCATGCAACCAACCTCTGGTTTGCTTGTGGATGGAGTTTTCTTCTTCTTGGATTTTTTCTTGCTGGGATCAGCGGTCACGCTCGGCACAGCCTTTTCAGTTTTCACCGGCTCTACCATCTTCTTCTCCGGTTCTTGTGGCACAGGTGTAGGAGGCTCCTCCTCCTCTGGGGGCAGGGGGAGGGGCTCCAGGTAATAACTGCGTGGTTTGGGCTTGAGATGAGTGTGGTAAAGGAGAAGTCTCTGCTGCTCCTCGAAGCGGGTGACCTTACGGTCGACGCGCACCGTACCGAACCAGCCCCAGGAGAGCGGTGCGGAGTGCTTCAAACCCTCAAACACGTCCCACGGGGAGATCTTCTGCTTCGTCGACACCTGCAGACCCTGCAACAAGAAGCCCACATGACTCACGGGAGGCTGAAGTTCATCTCTAAGAACCATCCAAATTATGGATGTGATCATTTGTGAGGTGATCCTTTGATCATTCCATATTAGCAGATCTGTGTGTGTAGAACATACCTCTTTCTCAAAACCAGCTATTTTGTTGCCCTTGGTATCTATGAGTGACCCCTGCGGTTCACAGGTTATGACATCACGGGTCTGCTTGGGCAGCGGCAGCAACTGTCGGACTTTTTCCAGACTCTCTGACTGACGGTCGCCCAGCTCCTTCTGCAGGGCAAAATAGGACAGTCATCACAGCTTCTCACAACACCTCCTCTCCGAGCTGAAAGAAGCGTGAAGCTGTGTAGTTTATTGTATTTGACGACCAATTATTATTCATGTCCATTGCCGTCGATGCTGGAGCCGGTTAATTGTGCCGAGTGCGTTCGTGTGTATTGGACCTGACGGCAGGCCGCTGCCATCTCACCCTGAGCTTCTTGACCAGGTTCATGTAAGCCCTCTTGTTCTCCTCCATGCTGCCCTGAGAGATGCTGGACATGTCAGCTGCCAGAGTCCCGTTAATGAGCACGCTCAGCATGTCCAGAACGGTGGTGAACAGCTCGCTGAGAGACAGTGGGACATAAGCTTAGACCCAGAACACCGGATGAAGGCACCTATAGCGCGTTACTGATGTTGACCGGGATGTCAACCGAGTACACTCCGTGCACATATTTGTAAGGGATAGATGTCACTGAAATATTGCGGATCATCACCGTACATTCAGAAGTTACAAACCCCTTTTCTCTATTATTGGGATGATTTATTTGGCAGAAATAGGAGAGATTATGGCTCATCCTAGTGTTTGGTGAACAGTTGATTGGATCTCACTTGTTGGACTGCATGTCCACGGTGCCGCTGCTGATGATCTCGAGAAGAAGCACCGCCCACTCGGTGGTCTGCTGCGTGCTTCGCTGCACCGTGTCAAACATCCCGCCCACCTAGATCATGTCACAGGAGGTGAGAGACCAGACTACAGCAAACCACTCACAGAAGAAAGTCAAATCAGGGTCCGTACCAGATTGAGTCGTAGTTTAAGAGCCTCGTGCATCATCTGCTTGGCCTTGCAGTCATCCTGGTACTGGTCCTCCCGCCAGTTAGTGACGATCTGCATCCCAACGAGCAAAACCCAACGTCAATCTCGGCACATGCCACAGCGACATGTCCTTCTGCTGGTGCTATTACACAAGCACTGCAGATATGGTGCCATCAATCTGTTAGCCTTGGCGCATAATGAGACAATCCATACGGTTGAGAGGTAGAACAGAGGCAGGATAGGTTCAAGTTTTTGTGGCAGATGTCAGATGCCAGTGCAAAATATTGAGCAATAAATAGCTTTCATCAGGCTATGACTAACCCATTCTGGTCAGGAGGCTGAGATGCAGTGTGTGTGCTGGAAGTGGGTGGAGCCCAGGTGTTTGAGGGAATGACTGGTAAACTTTCTATCCATCTGTAAGAGAGTCCTGTACCTTTGCTCTTGGGTAAAAAAAACCACCCAAATGACTTTCTTTCTATGCAGTCACCTTAGAGAGCTATTGTACCTGTTGCACTTGGCTGTAGAGGGAAGTGAGGAGGCCTTCTCTTTGCTCATCCTGACCCTTTAAGCACGTCAGCACCAGAGACAGGAAGGGCTGTTGGCTCAGCAGGGACATGCTGCAACACCCACACCACCCCCCACCACCCCAACAGAGCAGAGAGGCAACCAATGAGCCTGGTTCAACAGTACCCGTTACAAACAGCAGTGTTGCACGAGATATGGCTGGGCCTGGACACAAACGAACGGACAGCAAGATGCATTTTCATTGGTCGAAGCTTTTATACCTCTTCTGTTTCTGACGGTCCCTCTCCTTGCGGGAGGAGGAGCCAAGATGCTGCCCCTTCTCCAGTTCCTCGCCTGCCGCCTTCAGGACGTGGCCCTGCACGGAGGTGGGCAGCTTGGCGATCAGAGGGGCCACCAACCACACGCCCGAGCGCTCTGACGAACTGCGCACAAAAACACACGATACACACACCAGCTGGAGAGAGAACGCTGCCGCTGAACCAGCGGGGGGAAACGACCGATTCTTGTTAGAACCTCCGTGACACTGACGGATGAGGTGAATTCACCTTGCTCTCTTAATATAAAGGAAGGACACCAGGCGGGCACAGCGGCATCGATAAAGATCTATCAGCCCTGTCAGACAAAAGCTCAGTGAGGCTGAGGGGGATGGGGTTTCTGCCAAGACCTGATTGAGGTCACCTACCTGAGCACTGGTTTGAGCTTGCTAGCATTGTTGCTATTGGAGACGGAGCTGCCGGAGGCAGTGGCTCCATTCCAAGAAGGGTTACTGGAATTCATCTCAGCAGACTTCTGGAAAACCTCAATGGTTGCCTTGGCAATATTCTCCAGCAGGGAATACAGCTCCTGTAGAGATCAACAATCAGCATCTAATCTATAAACAAATGAGCAATTTCATACCATGTCTCTAAGAAAAGCGAAAAGTATTGATGTCCAAAATAAAGTGTCTTGTTCCTAAATTAAAATTCTTGCTGACTTTGTTTAGTCGACTTACATTATTTGAGCTTTGTTTGATCATTAGCTGGAGCTCGAGAGAAGACTGTCTCATGGTCCACTGGTCCATGTTCTGTATGAAGGAAACCAGACACAGCATGAAAGCACTTCCTGTGTGTACGAGTGAGCGAGTACAGACGGAGGTTTATTTTAAGGGGCCCCTTTTTTGCTCTCTCTCTAAAAATTACAGCTTCAATTCGATCCACATGAAGAGACTGGATTTTGATGGCCGTAATCATTCAGACAATGACACGTGCAGACACCTCCTTAGAGCAAATGTGCCGGAAGACTAGCTCTGCAGTAACCTTATCAGAGTAGAAACAGACCCTGGATGACACCTTACTCTCCTCCCCAGGGAGCGGCCTGACCTCCGATCCCTGGGGGACCGAGTCGGGTCGGACTGCACGGGGTTCGTTGGCCGATCGCAGCCCTGACAGACATGGTGTGGCGAGGTGATAGACACAGAGGGTGAGCTACACGTTACATATACTTGACCCTTAGGGGTTTGTGTGGACAGACCTGCTCCCGTCACATGACCTGGGTGTTCGGTTTGTGCATAATTGACATGCACACCAGGAAATACATGTTTAAAGCCACAGACTCCATATTGTAGAGGAACACACCACACCGCTTACTGCTTTCGTTGGTGGGGGAGTGTGTGTGTGTGTGTGTGTGTGTGTGTGTAAGAACCTGGAGGATGCGTTTGATGCGCTGCCTCTGGGGGTTGTCCCCCTCCTCGCTGTCCAGCTGTCTGTGTGGGTAGCAAATGAGCTGCAGAAGCCTTTGTGCCTGGATGTTGACCAGCACAGGGTCCTGCAGGGCACTGCTGTCCTCCGACAGAGACTTCAGACATCGCTCGCCAACCCACTCCTGCGAGACAAAGAAAGAGAAAATGAAGGTACATTGGCTCAGGCATGAAAAAGAAATAGTCCCCCCCCCCCTTTCACAGCCCCTTCCTGATTTGTTTGGACAGCCATGGGTGACTAGTCCTGTATATATTTTCAGTCCTCCTCAGTATTAATAGCCACTAAGCACAAAGTCTGTTTTCTGACTTTCCACTTTAGCTGAGGAAGGCAACGTCAGGGCTGAATGCCAGGCCACGTTACATATTACTGACAGCACGCCTTTCACCTCAATCTATTATTACTCACCAAGAAAATAATACTTGACCATGAAGTAATGAGTTACATAAACTCACCTAAACCTTGATAGAACCATGAAGGAAAGAAAAACAACAAACAACAACAACAACAACAAACTCGCACTCCTCAATCCTCAGAGTATATATACCACAGGGGATCAAAGTCTCTAAATTGAAAGAGAGTGATGGATAACCCTGTAGAACCCTGTAGAAGCCCCTCACCTGCTGGCAGATACTTTTCAGCACATACTTGGCGTAAACATCTAGGCTGGCTGTTTCTATGGAGACATTACGGCCTCCGGATTTCTTGGACCCCATGTCGTCTTCTCCGATATCATCCAGCCCAGCAGGATGGGAGAAGCCTGAGCCTTTCAGCTCAGCGTCCCCTAGAAGAGAACGAACACACACACACACAAAATGACCATCCGTGCTTTGTTACATCAAAGAAGTATTATTGTTATTAAGTATAAACTTTTATTAATTATACATGCAATTATTAATTCAAATGAACATTTCTAATTTATTTTCACAGATTAGAGCAATGTCTCAATTGTCTCAATTCTGGAGATTCATAATTCTACACTGTCACAGGCCAAAGGAATTTGATGCTTTTGCTGCCTATAGGCATAGCGGTTCAGTAGAGGCTGTTTATGATTTCCTATTTAATACTAAACTCATATTCTAAACTCAATACTACAAAAATAATTTAAATCTTTTACAGTGTCTCACCCAGCATGAAAACAGCCTTTAGTACAGCAAAGACTGCACCCACTACGATGCTGTTCTGAGATGCAGCCAGCAGATGGCGATCACATGAAGACCTGATGCCCACTGTAGATTTATCTTAAGGAGACATCAGAACCAGTTCAGAGAATTACACATATAGCAGGACACTCAGTTCAGAGACTTGTATATAAGATAAAGCCACTGCCTGTAGCATCAAGCCGTGTGTGCGTGTGTGTGTGTGTGTGTGTGTGAGACCTGTTTTGCCATCCTGTGGACAGGGGTTTCTCTGAGGGGTTCTGAAGAGATGCAGTAGAATTCTACAGGTTAGTCTGGCTCCAGGCTCTGAGTCCTGCTCACTACAAGCTGTGTAAGGGAGACAAACACAATACAAATTCCACATGCAAAACCTCCAACCAAACTGCACAACAAATTACATGAAAACAAATGTGCATGAAAACAATTAGCTTAATTACATGTATTGTTGTATAATTGTTCTTTTTTAGGAGAGCTACACCATTTTTCAGCAGAGTCTCACACATATAAGGAAATGTTATGAACAAAGGAAACATGATTTGAACCTCACCATGCCCAGGTTACGTTTGCATGTCCACACACACACACACACACACACACACACACACACACACACACACACACACACACACACACACACACACACACAGGTGTGTAATTTTGTCCTTCAGAGCTCACTGGCTATGTAGTGAGTGTAGTGGGAGTGCTGTTCCAGAACGCTCTCACTCACTCCCATATAAGCACCGTAAATATGACAATCAGATGCAGAGAGGTGCTTGAAGCACAGGTTGTGTGTGTTTTGGAGTGGCTCTCTGAAGTGCCCCACAATGGTGTGGTACTTTCATAGCTGTCGAGTGAAATGATGCTATCAAAAAAGAATGTGGCACACAGCTGACACCGAGGGGGCTGCCTGAGACTTTGTAGTCATATTTACTTGAGAAAAAATAGAATAGTGTGTGTGTGTTCTCTGGCTGCGGCACAAAAGATTGTTGTGTGCGAAGACATCAAACGGGCAGGCTCATGATGACTCAGTTCTCAGAAATATACAGAAGAGCTCAGCTCAGTGGTGACTTCAAAAAGCCTGAGAGCAGTAATGGCCCCTCTTAAAGCCTCCATCATGGAGTCCTGGCTCTTACTCCTGCTGTTTTCGTCACTGTTGCTGTGCGCTTTTAATTTTTTATGTCACTGTTATTATTATAAGTCAGGATGACGATCTGTTGAGAAGCTCCACAGTGTCCATTTATGACTCCACTTTGGTATCTAGTAACAAATGACAAGATTCTAGAGCTACACGGAACATTCCAGAGTCGCGTTTACAAAAACAGTTCGGACTTTTGCTGTTATGGGTCAGTACTGTACCGGCATTGAGGAGCGAGGGGATGGCCACGCAGCGCACCAGATCCTCCAGCAGGAGGCACTGCCGAGCAATGAGGATGGCCACGAACGTAGCCAAGGAGTCGTGGAAGGAAAGGTCGCTCACCTGTAGGACAGGCAAAGACAGAACGCACTTATGGACAAAGTGAACCAACTTTAACCAATGACTGATACAGCTCAAGGCCTACAGGGGGAAAGGGGGAGGGGTGACTTGGCTGTCAGGCCAAGTTAAACCTATAATTAGAGCAACCTGTAATAGAAAAGGGTGTCTGTGCTTATCAGCCTGACCAAAATACACATTTCAGTATCAGAATAAAAGTGCTTTTGAAGCCCCACCCTCCTTTTAGTAATCAGCTCTCATTACTGCTTCACAGGAAGTGTATGAAGTGTACCACTGCTTCACAGGAAGTGTATGAAGTGCACCACTGCTTCACAGGAAGTTCATGAAATGTATCAGTGCTTCACACACCATCAGCAGGTTCCAACACCACACTCACTGATTATTAAAAGTGTTCAAAACCTTCCAGGCAAGGGCACACCTGCTCCGAGCGCAGCAGGAAGCGCTGGAAAACTTTTAATAAGCAGAGATGTGCTGTCAGCCGCAAGGTAAACACACAAGGTGTTCTGCATGTTTATTACTCTCTCTCACACACACACACACACGCACGCATGCACACACACACGTATCATATTAATAACTATGTGTTAAATAAAGAGAAAGGGATGGGTATCTCCTCAGATTCAGATGTCAGTCTGAATCCTCTCAGTGAGATCTCTGTCTGAATCCCCCTCAGTGAGATCTCCGTTTGAACACAGCCCAGCTGCGTTTTTCACTTTTGTATATTCTCGTCACACGTTTGCTTTTCTCGGTTTCAGGGCGATCCCAGCTGGCTCGGGCGCTCACTCACGTCCACGTTGCAGAGCAGGTCGTTGAAACCACAGTTGCCGTTGTTGGAGGAGCAGCAGAGGGCCTTCAGCACGCCGAGCCACTCGGCACTGAGAGATCGGCAGTACGCCGTCAGCTCCGCACACAGGATCCCGATATCATTAACCCTGCACACGGGGAGAATCGCAAACCCTGTGTCACTGTCTGAGAAAGCAGATTCTGACAGCGTTGCACTGTGTTATGAGAAAAGAAGGAAGCCCTGTTAATAATGTCTCAGCACACCAGAAGAGAAAGAAGTTGAGCAAATTCGTTGCTAAAAAGTGATTGGTCGGTGTCCCCGACACAATGCTCAAGTACTCACTGTTCCTCAGGTTTTCTACAGCCTGTGACTACAAGCTCTGGTGGGGGGACGGAGGCCTGTGCAAAGGGGTCTTGAGGTTCAGCCCGAGACGCATGCTTACCTCTCGGGGTCGCGGTGGTCCACACACACGTCCATCAGGACGTTACACACAAAGCTGTAGCGGTTGGCTGGACTGTCGTTGAGGATCTTGCCCACCATAGAGTGGTTGAGGTTGTGGGCTGAAGGGTTGGCTATCGCGTCAATCATGAACACCTGGTCCCACAGCATGTTGGAGTCTGATGGATCGATGTTCCAGTAGATGGAGTTCTTCACCTTGGAGCAGAACTCGCTACCAGGAAAATCAGAAAAGCAAGATGCCGAAAGAGCTCCGATAAACAAACAAACAAAAAAAAACCCAGCAAAAAATGGCCAGGGGGTGCCTGAGTGAAGGGGGCTTTTGACCAGACAGCCTTAGGCCTCACCTAAAGATCTCTCCGAACTTGCTCTTCAGGTGACTGCAGGAGGTATAGAGGTCGTACAGGTAGGCCAGGATACAGCGCTCAGCGGAAGAGCAGTCTGCAGGGTTCACTCCAGACTTCACCACGATCCGAAGCCTGCCACACACACCCCAGACTTACATTAAACACCCAACATACACTCACTGCCAGAATTAGGATTACTGGAATATTTTAATACAGCCAATATGCATAAAAGATAATGACCATCAAATAGCACCACGCAAAGATTACTCTTGAATTCACTACATTAACATCTCTGAGTTAAATTTCATCTTCAGGAAACAGGTGGAAGGGCACATTGGGACTGCAGGGGCGAGAGCGTCAGGGCGCGGGAGGGGGTGGGGCCGTACCCGTCGAAGACCTGCGCCGTTTGGTCGGGGTTGAGGATGAGGCAGGAGTGGTAGCGCCGCAGAACGGCTACAATGCACAGGCACAGGCTGGTGGTGTAGCTGCCCGCCAGACTGGACGACTTCAGCAGGAGCTCGGCCTCCACTAGACTCAGCTCATTCAGAAGCTACACACACACAGAGGGAGACAGATGGACACACACACACGCACGCACGCACGCACGCACGCACGCACGCACGCACGCACGCACGCACGCACGCACGCACGCACG
>JAOYMR010000006.1:18373495-18390243 GCA_025802075.1 Tenebrosternarchus preto | reverse complement strand
TATTTAAAAAGTCTTAGAGTATATGAATTTGATACATGCCAGTATAATATCTTGTTGTCAAACATTCCTCTATACGTGTTTGGAATAGCACATGATCTATTAAAAATATTGTCTGACTGGACATTCCATTCATAAATGATATGCTAGTGTAGTGTAGTGCACAAACAGCTGTGTGTGTATGAGAACACATGAACTAGTGGGTGAGCGTGTGCACACACCAGCAGGCGGATGAGTGGGAATGCATACAAGCAGTCGAGTACCTGACTGTGTCTGAGCAGGGCTCTTGCCACACACAGCAGCTGCCTCTCTCCCACCGAGAAGTTCTCACCATTCTCCAGCACCTCCGAGTGCAAAGAATGAGGCAACTGGCTTACCTGTGTACAATGGTAGCATGACACAACTCTTTAAAAATCATCAGATACACAACCTAATGTGTCACTTTCCTGATACACATCCTAATGGCTCCTCAGAAAGAGTGCAGTTTTAGGAGCACGTTAACTCCATGCACACAAATGGGTTCATTAGGACATCAAAGGCAAACATTATTTAAGACTGATATAAGGTTTGGAAAATTTGTTTGATGGTACAACTCATTACATATAATTCGACTGCAAACTTCAAATATGTACCGATCCTGTCTCATATTTATTTATTTTTTCTCCCACTGTTAGATGTTTCAAGTTCTATCCCACTACGTAGCTATCCACAACTACCTGATACTCACAAGGGGGCATGAAGTCAACCTGTGCCTCCCCCATCGCTCAAGCAGCCAATCGCCACAATCTTTTATAAACTGGCACTCGCACAATGTCATGAGACATTGGAACACATTTGAGGAGAGTGCTAACTACCCAGGGGTTGGATACTAGACACAGATTCCTGTGATAGGCTAGAACTGTTCTGAAATGACAAGAAGAGATGAAAACCATCCTTCTCACCCAATAAGAACCAACTGTAAATCTCATGGAACTGAACTTGATTAAACTCGCCAAACTCTGCCTCCATTCTCTTCCTCACTCACCATGTCTTTGATGTGCGTTTTCTCGAGCGCCTCCCAGACCTGGGCATCTGTGTACTGGCCCCAGGGGTCCAGGTTTGACCTGGTGGAAGGAGAAACATCGTGTGAGCTGTGCCTCAGTGCCTAATTCCAGCCGGATGTGTGCGTGTGAGTCATGGTTCTGATGTGGACCACACCTGACAGTGCCAATGAACAGGACAGGCTCTTGGGGGATGACTGACAGCTTGCTTCTCAAGTCTTCCAGGCCTAAGTGAGCGATGTTGACACCATCGATGATGATGGCTCCCCCACTGAGCTCCACCAGCCTGAACAGTGCTACACCAAGAGAAGACTTCCCTGCAAAAAGCAGTCGGTAAAATCAGTATTTATTTACATCACTGCTGATAAACAGTGGCACTCCTGAGACTTTGTTCTCTTTACAAAACAACAAACTGGTGCAAGTAACAAGATAACAGGAAGAAAGTAACGAGCAATACCTGAGCCAGTGCGGCCCACGATGCCCACTGTCTCCTGGGGGAGGATGCTGAAGGTCAGGTTCTTTAGCACCAGGGGAAGTTCAGGTCGATACCGCATCTCCACGTTCTGGAAGGTGATGCTGCCTCGCTGCGGCCAGCCGGGCGGAGGGCCGGAGGGGCCACTCCCTCGCCGATCCTCCTCCGCCTCCAAGTTCTACACAAGTGGAGGTGACAGCCGTGTTGTAAAAGCCTTGCTCTCCACCTCAGTTTTATCTGAGATAAGCCGTTATCAGTGCTGGCACTCATGATCAAGAACTTGACAGGAAGCAGGCTGGGACACCGCGCTTCTGCTCCGACTAGACGGAAAAAGGCGAGGCACATGCAGGGGAGTGTCACGGCTAGAACCGCCTGAGCAGCGGTCCGAGACTGTTGCGCTCGCAAAAGCACAACGAGCTCCGGTTGCCATGCCGACCCGTTAGTGACAGCTCCACCCCTCTCCATGCACCACTGACATCACAGACAAGCTCACCTTTATGTAATGATTGATCCTCTCCACTGATGTAAACCGGGCCTCCGTTTCAGACAGAAGCCTCACGGTGAACTGAAAAAGACCTGTGAGCTGGACACAACCATGGGTTGTAATCACTAACAAACACTAATACCATGCCATTGTGCTTCAAATGTCCAAACAGTGTTTTGGATAATGGCAGTGCTGCAGGCAATTAAACCCACTCATTCTTATGCAAACGAATCATGAATACAAGATTTTTTATATACAAAGGCAAGCAATCAGCTAAACAGCCACTCCCAATGAGGCAACACAATAAGCTCATACTGTGTGTGTGTGTGTGTGTGTTTGCATGTGTGAAGTACCTACCTGCACGGCGTACGAGATGGCCAGGCCGGCATGGGCTGGAGGGATACGGCCATGCATGAAGACGATGAGCATTGCTACCGTGGTGATGAGGATGATACTGATGAGGTCTAAACGTACAGCCAACCAACGGATGGCGCAGCTGAACAGGTACTGGGATGCCTGGTTAGCATCCAGCAGCGCCTGATACCTGAGGACTCACGGACGGACAAACACAACCCGTGAACACAGACAGCAGACATGTAGTAAAAAGTTCTTTATTGTCTATACTCTCAAAACTACACAATAGTGCATATGGAAGGTGTTTTTTGTTGTTTTTTTTTAAGAGCAGTGTTTCCAGGAGCTCATTGTAGAGTACTCTGCACTTCACATTTTAGTGTTTTCCTTTCTCCCAAGAGACCTGACACACCTCATCAGCTACTTAATAAGGCTTTCACAAGTTTAAAATGGGTGTGTTTTAGTAGGGAAATTGCTTAAATGTGCAGTACTGGGTTATAAGGGCCAGAGTCAGGGAATGTTGACATATTTTAACTGTATTTGTTATCAGCCATTAAGTCATTATTTGCTGTTGCATGGTATTCAGAAAAACAATCCAGGTACTTTTCTGCTATTATGAGAAAAAGAAATCAAATTGCAGATTTTTTTTTTATGGGGAAAAGAAGGCCAACAGATATGATTCGCTGTCTAAACACAGCCTAACTGAAATCTCTCTGGTTATTATTGGAACCTCACACAGATGTCAGAAGCCTGTCAGGCTCACCTGTGCAGGAAATCTGCCCCCCTGCCATATGCATGGATGGTGGACAGGCCTTGCAAGCTGCTAGTGATGTGAGAGGTGAAAGGTGATTGGCTGATGTTCTCCTGCCTTTTCAGCTCGCGAATCAGAACCCTTTTTTGGAATAGGAATGATTCAGAAAAACAACAAAAATATCCCACATCATTATGAAGTCACAGAAGTCCCAATGTTCCACGTTAAGCGGTGAGTAAAGTCTGATCAAAGCAGTCTGGCTTTAGGTCTTGCTGATCTGCCTGCCCTGTGACACATGAGTAACTTTAGCAGACAGAAGGTCCATAGGGGGCAAGAAGTACACTGACAGAGATCCACAGAAATACACTGCAGAGAGGGGATTCATGGTGGAGCCAAAGTCCTTCTGACACCTCCTCCACCCTGATCTACAGGGCCTCTTCTGAGGAGTATCATCCATCACTGATAATCGTGGCACTCTGCACACGCACCAGTGTCAGCCTTCGACCTTCAGTAGCTAAGGGTAGTTTCCTTTCGTCTCAAAACTAAAACATTAACAGGCGCTGACTAACAGGGTAGTTATGAATCACCCTTTTCTTATTAAAAGGTTTAAGTAAGGAATGAAATAGAAAGAAATATAGCAAAAGGTAGGAGTCTTCTAAAATATATTTATATACGAAGAATGTTCTTTGAGTTTAATACTACTTGACTGGTGATCGGGGCAATTAGGAAAACCTTGGCTAAAAAAAACTGCATTAGTCCAGGTACAGTTGATCAGTTGTACATTTATCCATCATTTCTCCATTTGCTCTTATCCAACATTAAACGATGAACAAGTTTTATCGAGGCTAAAGATTAATGAAGTCAGTTAAAGGAGTTATTGTGGTCTTATTTACATTACTTACCTTTATTACATTTCCCAATAATTAGATTTTTATTTCAGAATTATTAGCAAACACTCATTTATTAGGTTAAGTGTTCCCTTAAGCAAATCTGTTCTGATCTGGGGAAGCGAAAAGTTAATCTCCGACAATCACTGCGTCCAGCGGGACGACCAGCGCAAGCAGGCCGCGCGCTGTAAGCGTCCCCACGGTAACGTCATAAACGCCTGACCTGGAGATGCGATTGACGGCGCAGAGGAAAGCGCCGAGCGGCACGACGGAGATCAGGAACCAGGGGAACACGGCGCTCACTACGGCGAGGCAGAAGAGGACCAGCATGAGGTTCTGCAGCAGCATCTCCACCTGCATGGCCAGCCGTACGTCCACTGCGCCCGGGTCCAGCGGGGACAAACAGAGAAGGGAGAGAGGGTTCAAAGCCATCCAGCGGCCTGCGGCGGGACGGAGGCGGGACGGAGGCGGAGCCTGACCTTCATCCATGTCTCTGGAGAAGCGAGTGAGGATGCGTCCCAGGGGCGTGGTGTCAAACACCCGCATGGGGCAGAGGAGGACAGTCTGAAACAGCTTGTCGTGCAGGTTTGATGCCGCCCGCATGGTGCACTGCAACATATAACCACGCATGGTTACACACACACACACACACACACACACACACACACACACCACCTCATATGCACAGTCACCCATACAACTACACATGGTTACACACACACACACACACACACACACACACCACCCCATATGCACAATCACCCATACAACCACGCATAGTTACACACACACACACACACCACCTCATATGCACAATCACCAATATACACATATACAAAATGTCATGTGCAGCACATGTGCACACACGCGCACACGCGCACACACACACGCACACACACACACACACACACTCATGCACACACACACACACACAAACACACAAACGCACACACAAATGCACATATGTTAATAATACATGCAGTAATTCACAGCATAAACACTAACAAATGAGTCCATCATTCAAACATAAATAAATCACCAGGACAAATCCATCATGTAAACAAATAGGTCAATGGTACAAAATAGCAAAACCAACCATAATAAAAACCTTGCTGGAGGACAAGAAGGAGTAACTAGGCAGTGGGAAGAGAGCCCAAGCTCTGAGCACATGGTCCAGTGTAAACAGAAAGGCCCAGCAGAGGCAAATCATAGTGGCAGCCTGCTAGGTTTATATCTACCATACATCTACATCTACAGTACAGCCCACCATACATATGACCCACTGTACAAAGTTTAAAGACGTATGTGGTTTGTGTGTATTGCGTTTATCCCACAGTGTATAAAGCTGATGGAACATTTATGTCAGCCTTGAATATTCTAAAGCATGAACACTCATCCAGCGTGCTGCCAGAACCCAGCTATCCTGGTAGAGGAGAGGATGTCTGGACAACATGATCCCATGTGGCTTTCGTAAGAGATATTCTGTCCACTAACAGAATATTTTGAAGATGCCCAATTAAAAAAAAAAAAAAAAGTAATACAAAGATGAACATCAATGAAAAATTAGCAAATACTAGTGTCACGATTACAAAGTAGACATAACCTGTCCATAGCCTTTCTGATGTGCTGTCAGGCCTGTTTAATGGGGCAGAAGGATGCTGAGACTCAGAAGTACACGCCATGCACAAGCCAGCTCTCCAGCTGAGAACCATGGCACTGGACAGATTAATGGATTTAGCCTGCAGGCAATTTCAATTACAGAGTAAAAAAAACCCCCCAAAAAACCTAGGAGAGACAGGATGGATGAAAGGGAGAGATTAGCCAATTAGCAGAGGCAACGGCAGTGCAGGGATGGAGGGATGGTGCTGTATTAAATGGTGCTGTATCTGTTCCTGGCAGGGAGAAGCCAGGACAGATGACTTCTGAGAATGGATTTCTCCTAAACCGGGGAATATAAACTTCAGTTTCAAGCTCTGTTGACCCTGCTGTGACATTAGCTGAAGAGTAAATATTGTACTGGTGTCCCGCACTGCATTTCAAGGGAGAAAGGGATTAAATGTGACGCACCTCTGAACCTCAGATACAGACAGATCATCCCAGGATTTAGAGATTGACTGACAATCACCCAGCATGGCACACAGCAGAAATGAGCAACAAGCCCCAATCCAGAGCCATGTTTAAAAACGCTTTACATCTGCCCCCGTGGAACCTGAAAATGACTAATACTATGTTAACAATCCTTCATAATACAGGTACAGTACATTGTATGCCATTTTTTCAGTAGGACCAGACAAAAGACCCTTTATGAAGGTAATAAATGAAAGAAGTCCTACCTTAACGAATACAACACCCCGCACAGTCTTGAGAAAGAACACAGCTACCATGGACAGAGCGTACACCCTGCAGTAGTACTGAACATGGAGGTTCAGCCTCATGCTGTCCATCCCTGCACTCATGTTCCCCTGGGGCACCGTCACATTCTAGACATGCACACACACACACACACACACACACACACACACACACACACACACACACACACACACATAGCAACAAGAATTTACAAACATGATTTCATGCACAGGTTCTTCTCTCCCCTCAAACACAAGTGTTGCAGTCAGATTCAAGCCTCGGTTTCCAGAAGGTTCTTTCAGCAGCGACATCTGTTGCTGCTATTCTCCCTCAGAGCAAATCTCGCTCACCATGGCACTTCTATTAGCACGTGGCCCACGGCTGAGTGGCCAAGCGCGGAGGAAAGGAAGCGCCTCATCTGTGAAAGAGGCACTGATGCAAGAGCCCATGCTAAACCAGCAGCAACGCTGGACACTGCCTGGGGGAGGAGGGACAGTTATGATCTCAGATCAGCCCCTTTTGGGTGCTCACCCCTACTCGGCCCACTCACCCCACTGCCCTGCCTGATCCAGTGGCTCAGCCACCAGTTGCTGAAGGCTATGCTGCCTGTGGTGAGGAGGAAGAGGAGGACATTGACGATGAAAGCCAGGGTCCCTCCCGCCGCCTTGATGTAGCTGCGGTACACGTCCCAGGCCATGGCACCCGACTGCTTCTCTTCAGCCTGCATGAGCTGATCCTGAGCTGCTGATGAGGAAAACAAATGAATAAATGAACAAACAACAACAACAGCAAAAAATAGAGTCCGACGCACGTGACTCATCCCCATGCAGAAAGTCTTCTGAAAGCACTGCTCTCAACCAGCCAGACTCACCACCCCTGCTGTCCTCAGCCGGCCTCCCGCACGGCGGGGAGGAGGCCGGGTCACGGAGCGGCGAGCTCTCCTCATCTCCCCCCTGCAGGTTCCTCAAGCTTCTCTGCACCAGGATCTTCCAGAAAGAGATGGAAAGGCATAGAGATGGTTGAACACCAAGGCACAAATCGCAGCTGCCCAAGTAAAGGACACCAAGTCATTAAACACGGTTGTTGACAAGGACTTCCAGCCACTATGCGAATAGATCAATGTGCTCATAAATTAAAGAAGAAGGATCTGAATGAACTCCTTCAAAAACAATTGTTCCACATGGCACGGTCCATGAATTTTGCAGGAGGTGATGTTAAGATCTTTGTGAGCAGGAGACCCCCCTCCCCCCCCCCCCCGGTGGGGGTTTGAAGGACAGTGGTACCTCTTTCTGGAAGCTGTTGAAGAGTGTTGCATATTCACAGCCTTGACTCAGCAGCTGGGCGTGTGTCCCGTGTTCCACGACCCGCCCGTCCCTCATCACCACCACCTCATCGCACTCCGTCAGGTACTGCAGGCCAAGCACACAGGAGACGGGAGCAGAGCAGTCAGGTCGATACATGGACCAGGGAGTGTGAGAATGCAGAAAACCCAGTGCTTGTTAACACAGCCAGTACACATGGAAAATAGTTAATCATTTTATTTAAGACTGTTTGTGCTGTGAACTGGATGAGACTATGGATGAAAAGATGTAGCGCCTATACGGTTCAGCCTTGACTTTAAGTGAACATTATACACATTAACATTACAGACATGGCTTCACTCCAATGCACTGACGAACAAGGTCAAACCTGCAGAAACTGTCTCTGTCCAATTATCTGTGGGCTGCACTGTATGTCATACTATTAGAATGACATTACTGGGACATACTTTGACAGCTGAAGGAACATACATGGAGATGTGTTGAGCATCCATGGCCCTCCAGCACAGCATAGGTTCATATGGGCATGGGTTTGAATGTCCGATGTATTACGCAGGAACACTGTATCACACGGAAACGCTATCATGGTGTAGCTGCTGCAAAATCAATGGTTGGGAACTACTCTATCCACCTCACTGAAAAAAAATGTTTGATAGAGTTGAGATCCTATGAACAGTGCAGGCTAGTGAGGTAATGAAAACTCCTTGTCATGTTCTTGAACATACTAGGAGACAATACACTGATACATTATAATGCAGGTGGTATCCATCTGAGTGTAAATATGTTGTAGCAATGAGCTTTGGCAGAACTGGTGTTCAGGCATGATGTACTGGTCAGATGTTCTTCAGTTCCTGTTAAAAGCTCCTCACACTATCACAAAGCCTTCACCGGCCTCTACTGTCAACACCAAACACGAAGCTCTGTGGATGTATGTAGTCCCCAATTCTGGTCCTCCAATCAGAATGTGTCCAACCAAACAACGTTTTGTTCCACTACTGCCCAGTCTGGATGCCTCTGTGTTTTTCTGTTCTTCACGCACAACATTGGCACCTGGCATGGATTTAAAGTGGATTTGCTGCAAACATACGTGATCCATCACTGTTAGGGTGAAAACCGTCTGGGTGAAACAGGCTTATACAGAATGGGTTTCACGATTTTTGCAATTCTCCTTTGACCTCTTGAATTCACAAGCTGTTTTTGCCCACAGGGTTGCCAATTACTGTTAGTTTGTGTGTGTGTGTGTGTGTGTGTGTGTGTTTGCACCATTCACTGTAAACCCTCAAAACGAAATGTGTGAAAAGCTCAGAATGACAGTTCAGGCTGACGGCTCAGGATGTAGAACGAGTCCTCGAAGCACCAAGTATCACAACACCTTCATTGCCACTCAGGTCATTTTGCCAATTGTACTGTTCACTGGGCAGAGTAGGATGCTGCTGGAGATACTGGAGATTCTGGAGATACTGGACATACTGGAGATACTGGAGATACTAGAGATGCTGGAGATACTGGAGATACTGGAAATACTGGAAATACTGGAAATACTGAGGATACTGCTCTGCATGGTTTATCCTTCACACACACCACAACATGTACAATTTCTGAGAGTGTGTGTGTGTGTGTAAGAAGGGACTCGCAGCTCAGTATATTAAAGGTGATAATAATAATAATAATAATAATAATAATAATAATAATAATAATACTTTTATTATTAATTTTATTATTTATTAATAATAATATATAGTGCCTGTTTTCTCACTCTCAGAGTTAATCATTGAGAGTTAACAATCATAAATACATAACAGATAACAATCAGTGATTGTTATAATACAAATGCAAGTCAAACACAGTCACAATATTAGGTACAGCACTGAGAAAACAAACGTCCATCACAGAATACAAAACAAATGTGTTTCGCATTCTGTGATAACAGCAGCAGTGCAGTTGTGTATGAAGCAGCAAAAAGCTCTTATGAGAAAGTAGTTTATAATAAAAACAGGTAAACAATGCAACAGAAAACAGGTAAACAATGTAACTGCTAAAGAACAAGTGTTGTATGGGTAGAAGGTTTGCTGTGAGTTGGGAGTTTAGCTGCTAAATTTTGTACTAATGTACTGTACAGCAGTTTTAGCAAGTAGCTCAACTGGAAGACAAGCATGGTACTGCACTGATCCAGCCATCAGCTCATAAAAGCGCGTACCAGCATTTCAGTGTCTGTTGGAGTGTAGTGAGAGTTCAGAAATGATGATACGTTTAAATGAGTGAGTGAATGTGACATTCAGAAAATAATGAGGAACCAAAAATTACCCCAAGATTCTGAACAGCTGATGTGGGTTTTACCTGAACTCCATCAATATGAAGAATTATGTCAGAATAAGTACATCAGGAGCAATTATTAGTACATCAGTCCTATCATTGTTGAGCTTAAGAAAATGTAAAAAAATGTTAAATGTAAAAAATGTAAAAAAATGTTAAAATATGTTAAAAAAGACAGTGTCAAAAAATAATACTAAGGCAGAACTTAGCCTTATTGCCAAATAAGGCTTTGACACAAAACAATAGCGCTATAGTGTATGTAACTATAACTATAAATATATATAAATGTATATACATCGAACTTCACTAACATGAGTCAGACATCAGATTTTAGAATAAGAGTCAGATTACTGACTTTAAAACAACCAACAGCAGTTTATTATCAAATGTTCTTGAGACTTAATGTCTCGTATTACTTAATTACATAACAGAGACACCTGTCCTTGGGGAACAGTGGAGGACAGAGGTATGTATACCTAAAGTTCCTGATAAAAGTATGTACACAGAGCCCTCACGCACCAACACACACACACACACACACACACAGAGCACTCATGCACCAACACACACACACACACACACACACACATGCCCCTCATGCACCAACACACACGCACACAGAGCCCTCACCCACCAACACACACACACACACACACACACACACACACGCGCACACTTCCCCTCTCACACCCTTTACAAATGGATTCACCTGGAGCTGGTGTGTAACAAAGATGATGGTCTTCTCCCCGGCTGCCCTGCGGATGGCGCTGTGGAAGAGGTGCGCGCCCACGTGGGCGTCCACGGCGCTGAGCGGGTCGTCCAGCAGCAGGACGGGCCTGTCGCTGTAGAGAGCCCGAGCCAGGTTCACCCGCTGCCTCTGGCCTCCGCTCAGGTTGACTCCCCTCTCTCCGATCTGTAGCAGTGTTCACCGTGCAGCACGTCCCCGCACGAAAAACAACCCTTTTTTAAATTATTCAGCTAATTATGCCCAAGCCCAGCAAATGAGTTTCGATCTGTGATTACCTCAGTCATGTCACCGTACGGCAGCTCAGTAATATCAGGAAGTAAACAACAGGCCTCTAGAACACTGTTGTACCTGGCCAGAGGGAAGCACAAGGCTATGTTAAAGCAGACCTGTAGTTATACTGGCAAAACTCTGACTGGTGCAAACAGACTTCACAGGTGATACCAAAATTACTGGGTCTTACTTTTCCTCAACATACTCTCTCCCAAACAGGATGTTCTCCCTCAGGGAGCTGTTGAGGATCCAGGCCTGCTGGGCCGCGTAGGCCAAGTCCCCGTTCACAGCCACCGCCCCCCCCAGCAGGGTCATCTGTGGAGGAGGAAGGAGAGGCAGGCACTGCTCCAGATGATCTCACACTCATGAGCTCATATCATGCTCTACCTGTTTCCCAGGGCATCATCCTACGAGTCGACCCACATTTTTTCACTCAGTTTCAGCTCCCAGGTCGCTGTAAGCAGGGGATCAGAACCCATCTGCCTTAAGTGCTCGCTGGGAGCTGGAGCAGAGCAGTGGGTTGAGTTTTCCCAGAGATAAGGGGCCTTTACCCCACAACGGCCCACAGAGAGCGAAACTTCTGGTGTGGAGTGTGATCTCTTACCTGGCCTAGGAGAGCAGAGAGCAGGGAGCTTTTCCCACTGCCCACACCACCACACACCCCCACCAGCACTCCCTGCACACACATGAGGAAACAGGTAGCCATACGGCCAGGAAGAGTAAGAACTCTACATTCAGTACATATTTTATTTTTTTTTCAAGAGATGGATAGTAATTTATGGATAGTCATTTTTAATGGATAGTCATGTTAAAGAAATTTCAACTAATTGATTCTTAAACAATGGTGGAGAATGTGGGTTGTAGGTGAGGCACTCCCAAGCCTTCTATAGGTTCTTCTATAGGTTCTTCTATAGGTTCTTCTATAGGTTCTTCTGTATGGAAGTGTGGTGACTGTGAGGGCGAAAGCTGAAAGCTAGTGTTTCTAGAAAACATTGTAAAACAGCATTTATCCTAAGCCTGCTCTTTAAGAGCCTTTTTCAGCAAAGCTTATGAAACTAATTTTAGCTTATGCCTATTGTTAAAGAGGTTTTTAATGCATCTTATCAAAATGAACCGGCTACCAGCATGTGGTATAGTTCTTGCAAGGGGCCATTTTCATATGACCTTGAGTGATTTGATGGTTAAAGAATGTAAATCAATCCAATATATACCAGTGCAGAAGGTCCTCAAACCTGCAGCAAACCCCAAATAGCTCCTGTCTAACAGCCGCTGTCTGAGGAGACCCCATGGGAAGGATTTGTACTGTAGCTCTCATCTCTTGCCCAGCTGTGTATCCATGACAACACATCAGAGACAGCCACAAGTGCTGTCGGCGCCTGAGTGTCGGTGTTACCTTGCGGAGATGCAGGTGGATTTGGTGCAGGGTTTTGTGGAGCTGCAGGCGGATGCTCTGGGTGGAGGAGACAGTGCTCTGAGGGCTGTCCTGCTCCATGTGACCGAGGAGGTGCTCGGCGTTGGAGGCCTCGCCTTTGCCCTTCTCCTCCTCCGAGGTGATGTGTAGGCTCGGTTTCTCCCTGCGGAGCACCCTGCGCATGCCCTTGCCTCGCCACCCCTCCTGCGCGCGGGCGTCTGTGCCCTGCGGAGGAGGGCGACACCGTTCCCACGCCAGCGTGGCGTCCCGGAACTCCACGGCATTTTCGGGATCCTCCATCTTGGCTGGGATCATTTCTCGGTCCTCCATTATGAAAAGCCTCTACGGGGTGAACAGGAAGGAGGGGCACTGGGTAGGCAGACGGATTAAAGGCTCACATGTCCAGCCTCAACCAATCGCTGTCACTGGAACTGACTCTTGCCAGGTGGCGTTAGTGATTGCAACAAGTATGTGCAGGAAAAGTGCATTTGCGCGTGTTTACGTTCATACTGGTTCTTTCTACCTGAAATCTTTTTACAGCGACGGCACCCTCTGATAAAGATCGCACAGCCAAGGGTGTGACCTTTAATGCAAAGGTCATGGAGTTGAACACAGCCACAACAGTGAAAGCCTGTAGAGAGAAACAGAGAGACGGAAAGATTCCACAGACAGAAAAACGACAAGAAAACAATACAATACAGAGGGGAGGACACAGATACACAGGGGGAGAGACAGAGGTAGAGAGTGAAAAGGAGCATAAGAAGTGAGAAAATGAGAAAGAAAGAATAAAAGAACAAGAAAAAAGAGAGGAAGAAGCTGCAGAATAAGGGTAAATGTTACTGTGGGAGAACGAGCAGACCTGGAGAGAAGGGGAATACCTGTGCTGCAGTAAGGTCATAGCCCAGGGCCATATGTAGAGTGAACGTGCACACGCTAGCGATCACCACCACGATTGGAGCTGTGCCAACAGTGAGACTCTGAACATAACCAGCATGCTCCAATATCCCTCTCTCCTCTGTGCGAACCTCTGAATACATGAGCCAAGAGGTGGAGAGAGGGAGAGAGGGAGGGAGTGAGAGAGAGGGAGAGAGAGAGAGAGTGAGGGAGAGAGCAAGGGACGATGGTGAGTTTGTTTTTCCTGTGGAGCTCAATGCCCGGAATGTTAGTGGCTCATCTCTGCACCCCCCAACCCCAGACGCAACACTGTCAGCAACAGTGGAAAGGCTCAGAAGAGGAAGACTGCTCTTCACCGCCCATGGCCTGAGGCTCTAAAGCAGGCTGAAGTGCTGGATGAGGGTTACGAGTCGCTGGCCGGCAGCCAAACGCCCACAGCCCTCCGCATGCCACCACTCTGACTGCCTTCTCAACGGCTGTGAGTGAACCAACTCACTCAGCTTCTCTCTGGATCCCAGCCAGCGGCTCGCTGTCCCTCCAAATAACAACCCAGAACCAGGGCCATAACGCTCACAATAACCCCCAGTGCATTTCTGATGAGTTTCTGTAATTCAGATGCAAGACACTGCAGAATAAGAATGTGCTTGGAATGACACTCTGGTCTATAGCCTATAAAAAGAGAGTAAATTCAAGAGAGAAAATTAATTAGATTTGCAGGCGATGCCATTCCTTGTTATTGGTGCTTGAGTGATCCATGAAATACCAGATGATGAGATAATGTATTACCGAATAGGCTAATTACATTTTAGATTAAACAGCAGAATGATGCAGGTCTACCATAAAAACCACATTTACAAACATCTTCTCCTCTAAGCACTCAGCCATGTGGGATCCCTCCTTAAGCATTAGGTATCAAATAGTGTAAAATACTTTATAAATGAATGAAGCTCAGGGAGTCTGGCAAGTCTGAATGGCGGAAAATTGAGAAAGGGAGAGAGAAAGAGAGAGAGAGAGAGAGAGAGAGAGAGAGAGAAAACCATCTTTCTTTGATAAGTTCTGAGATTCCTCAGAACCAGAGAGCAGGGGTGATTCTGTACTCCTGTTTACATGGGAGAGGAGGCGGAGCTTACCTCTGACATTGTCGGCGAAGGCCGATTCCCAGCAGTACATCTTAATGAACTTGACACAACTGAGGATCTCGTTCATCAGTCGGACACGCCGGTCTGTGACTGCCACACATTTCCTCCGGAAGTAGGCAGTCAGGCGGGACGCTAGCATCTGTGGGAGGGGGTGAAAACAAAAGGAGAAGGGGGTTATGGTGAAGCTGCCATGGCATAGAGCCAGAGAAATACCCATGAGTGAAATCATCAGGACAAAATGGGCAAAATGCTGATAACTGATAGAACAGACAACACATAGCAGAGTCTTGTAACCCTGAAACCCTGTTGTGCTTCAAAATGTCTAGACATCCCCAGCATCCCTCTATATCCCCAGGAGGATCCCAGCTGCTGTATTTCTTGGAATATCACAGGTCCGCAGGATTTAGCATTTCGTCTCCCTCTGACACACCTTACTCTAGCATGAAGCACTCAGTAAGTGAATGAGCTGTATTGGTGTATTGGGAAACACTAAACTGTGTCCCCAGTCTGTAAATCAGTTCATAAACCAGTTTAAGCATCTCCAGTTTGTAAACCGGTTTATGTGTTACCAATTTGTAACCCAGTTTATGTGTCCCCAGTTTTAAACCAGTCCAAGTGACATACCATCGAGGGATAAAAGACGATAAATATTGCTGAGCCGACAATCGCCGTTGGTCCCAGGAAGTAGATTGAGCAGGAGAGACCAAGAAGGGCCACCAGTGGCCCTCCGGCCATCAGGGGACCCGTGACCACCGCTTCGAAGAGCCTCTGGCCGTCACTGGAGCAAACGTTTACCAGCTGAGAACACAGCAGTGTCAGTGTCAGCTGCCGCAAAACTACCATGACTCTGTAAGATGTCATGCAGCACCCTTAACAGAACAACATGCACCTGGCATTTGGTTCTAACAAAGTCACACCCAACCAAAAAAAACAGTCAGTAAGAGGTCTAGTCATAGCTGATACTGTGCTGAAGTTATGAACACTCCCTCCATACAGACAAGGAACTCTGTTATAGGATAACAGGCCTCACCTACATTTCTGGGGTTAAGACATGCTGAGCAATGGCTTCTGCACATTATTCCTAAAGGAACACCTCATCCAAAAAACACAAGCCAACCGTGTCCAAATGGCTACCAAAAAAATGAAGGCTCATTCACGCCATGTGTCTTATTTGTGTTATACTGACTATCTCCTTCCAGGTTTCATTCATTGTTAGAAATGCTAGCATGTAAATGCAAAGTATTTCCCATTGAAGTAGAAATGTGTGCTAAGCAGCCTGCACACGAACATGCACTAATGTGTATACACCATCGGGACCAGGGGGTGTGGTCTGAGGTGCGGGCCGGCCCTCACCTCGCCAGCGCTGACGTCTCTGGTGCTGCGCAGGCGTAAGATTTTCTGGAAAGCGAGTGTGAGTGCTGCCCCCCGGAGGCGTGCGGCGGTACGGTAGCCCACGGCCCACATGAGGGCCATGGTCCAGGAGTGGGCCAGCTCCACGAGGAAAATCCCGCCCACCAGAGACAGGCCGTAGAGCAGTCTCGGCTCCGAGCCCTGGCAGTATTCCAGCAGCGCCCGGATCAGCAGAGCCTGCCGAACACACAGCAGAGCGACAAAGGAAGGGCCGCATGTCAGACTTCATTATTTTCACACTTTCACTATAACACTTTAGGAGGGCTCCCTGGGGCTGGCTAATACAGACAGAAATACTACATTGCAATTACATTACTTGTTGAGATTGTGATATGCCTTGAAATATATTTGCACCTATTTGCTAAAACTGTGATATGACCTGGTTAAAGATCAACTTGCATTATGTACTTTTGCAAAATCATGTCTGCTGTGACTAAATCACTCAGCATTCATTTGGAAAAGCAAAGCCTGGTCAGAATGTTTACAGCACACAATCAAACACTTAGTGGTTTATTATAGAGGCCTCATCTGAATACTGCAGCCAAAATCAGGCTGTGATGGAGGAAGGAGCAGGAAGTGAGGGTGGCAGAGTATGGAACGCCCTTTGAGTCATAACGCCTAGAATGACGTCCTAAACATCTAAACGTCTTAAGACGTCCAAAAGTGCCGTGTTAAGACGTGACTTTTGTACGTCTTAAGGCGTACAAATTTGCCGTGTTAACACGGACGTCATTCTAGGCGTTATGACCCAAAGGGCGTTCCATACTTTTGTACGTCTTAAGACGTTTGAACGTCTTAAGACGTTTGAACGTCTTAACACGACAAAATGTGCCTTGTTAACACGGCACTTTTGGACGTCTTAAGACGTTTAGATGTTTAGGACTTCCATACTATTGGTGGCCGCCAATAT
>JAOYMR010000006.1:18348463-18365162 GCA_025802075.1 Tenebrosternarchus preto | reverse complement strand
TGGGTGATTATTTAAGGGTGAGTATTTGATGGGTGATTATTTAAGGGTGAGTATTTGATGGGTGGTTATTTAAGGGTATTTGATGGGTGATTATTTAAGGGTTAATTATTGCTGAACCCCCCACCCCACTCCATCACAGCATCCCTGCTGGGTTCAGTGATCTGCCACCCAAACCTCTCAGCTACCAGCTCCTGTGGGTTGCAGCCTACATCAGTTGCTCTACCTGCACACCTTTGAAGGTGTTTCTAGTGATTAACTGTTTCTAATGAAGTGGGTGGTGAGCGTAAAAGTCAGTTCTAGAACACATGCCCAAGTGATTCTGAAAATCTGTGAAATGAAGTGTGTGCACTGGAAATAGAGTACAAACAAGAAGTGCAAGAAAAAGGAAGGACCAACCCCCCCAGGATGGTCTTTGCCCTTTAAGCTCAAGTCCTCTACCAATGTAGTATCCTAGCTGATCCATGGACTGCACTCTTCTGGACAGAGACCCCAGATGTTGTTCCTGGGATCTGCTGGAGCCACTCCCCCAGTTTGGGGGTCACACTCCCTAGTGATCTGATTACCACGGAAACCACTGTTGCCTTCACCTTCCACCTCTTTTCTAGCTCTTCTTTCAGTCCTTGGTATTTCTTGACCTTTTTCATGTTCCTTGTCCCTGATGTTGCTATCACTTGCGATTACTACATCTATCACTACAACCTTCTTCTGCTGTTTGTACATCACTATTATGTCCGATTGGTTAGCCATTACCATTTTATCAGTCTGTACCTGGAAATCCCACTGGAGCTTTTAGCCTGGTCATTTTGGTCATTTGCCACAACTAGATTATCTTTGGTGTTCTATCTCACTTTGACCTTGAGACTTCCAGCCCATAATCAGCACAGATGTTTCTGTATACTATTTCAGCCAATATACACTCTGCCTGCTAGCATCTTGTATCCTGTTATGTGCTGGATTGTCTCAGGGGCATCTTTGCACAGCCTGCATCTGGGGTCCAGCCTGGTATAGTAGATCCCAGCCTCTATTGATCCCAGGATCTATTGATGTTGTATTCAGCACGTGTTCCCATGCTGCCATGATTAGTGCCTCTGTGCTGTCGTTCAATCCAACCATTGTTAGGAAGTAATAGCAAGGAGGTCTCTTGAGATGGAAATTTCTTTTATATAAATATACTAAAATATACTGTATATACACACATTGTATACTATACACATTCACACCACACACATACATACATATACATATAGTTTTTCTTACAGTTCTCAGTTTCAGTTTTAAAGAAATGCAAAGCTGCAGGTCTGGTTCTAAAAGTGCAGTCTACTGTATTAGAACAGTGATCAAGGAGATAACAGAGACAACAAGCTCATGGAGACAAACAGCACAACTAATCCATGCCTTGTGTGTGGCTAAATCCTGTGATTCCAGTGGTACTGGCAGTATTAGTGCTTATAGGCCACATCATTTATTAATGTTACTACATTTTCTTTCCAAAACTGGACTGTAGTGACCTCTGTTGGCACACAGTAAATGCTCTTACCTGAAGACCATGTCCAGCCCAGTAATGGTCTGAACTACATCAAGTATGAACTACATTTTGTTAGTACATTGTAATTCATGTGCATTTCCTTTACACACTGCAGACCAGCTTGTGTATCCTACTTGCTGTTCAGTCATGCAAAGGGGAGCCCCACAGGCTATCTTATCTGGGAGAGGCCTGCATTTTAGAGCTCCGCCCCACCATGCTATAGCTCCACCCCATCCTGCTGTAGTTCTGTGAGTTCATCTTCTGCCTTGATGGTGTGCCCAAGTGCCCGCCAGGGGCCATACATAAACTGGCTGGAAAATCATTTAAGAGGGTCTCACTTTACTGAGCTGGGAAATTTGCTGAATGCAGGCGATCAATGGCCTGAATTCAAACATTCCTATCAATTTCCAGGCAGATACGTGACACGCGGTGGCTGGTGGTCAGGCTGCAACTATAACCCCATCTATTCTGCTGGGTTTCCATGGTGAAGGAAGGAGATGAAGAACTGAAGAGTAGGAGATGAAGGAAGAGAGAGAGACAGGCAGAGAGAGACAGGCAGAGAGAGACAGAAAGAGAGTAATGAGAACGGGAGAACAGAGGAGGAGCAAAAGAAAGAAGTCAGAAGAAAGAGAGTGTGAGAGAACGACAAGTGACTAGACTGAGCAAAACAGAGTAACAGCAAGAGGAAATAAGTAAAAGTGTGATGGAGGAATGGAGGCCGGTGAGAGGGAAGACATGCCGTTCATATCCCCCATTACAAGGAGGCTCTGAGAGCTGGGGCCGCTCTGAGAGCTGGAGCCGCTGGCTTTTCCGGTGCAGGCTCCGTGTTCGTCCAGGCTCCACGACCTCAGCTCATCCCTTCATCCCTCCACTGCTGGCATGGGGCTCACACACCTCAGCTGCCATTTGCCACCAGGCTCAGGGTGGCTGCGGGGACGGGGAACGAGTGTAAGCTCTGGCTCAAGCACCCCCCCCCCCCCAACACATTCCTCTCGCACCCGGCCTTCACGCAGACAAGGAGATTGGCAATATCAGGAGGAAGTCACACCCAGCTGGCTGCAGGCTGGATCCCACTTCCACCAAATTGCTTTCTGCTCCGTTCATTCAGACATGTCACTCAGGAGCCAACACAGGAGATTCACTCCCATAGTACACTCAGCCACTTTATTAGACAAGCCTGCCCCGAACCTCTCAGTGAAACTATGGTCAGAACCTGATTAAGGGGTAGAGGATTGTTAACACAAAACACACCAATGGTAGTGGGAGGCTACAGGCTTTAACACTAGACCTACAAGATGTTTCTAATAAAGGTGGAGGTGAACAATTTGTTTTAATGCAGTTATGTTCTCCATATAGATAGAGATTATTATGTGACAACAGAATTTTTTTTCACTCCAGAAGAAAGGCAGTGAGGCATGTATCACCTTACTGATGAGTCAATGTAACGTGGGCTTTTCCTACCAACTCTCACCATTTGGTCTCCATATATGTCCTCCACATCATTTAGTGGGAAATACAAGCACTGATCAAAACTCATTAAAAGCTGGTAGTGAGAACACAATCATGAATGTAGCTTCAGGACACGTGTCGGAGGTGACAATGGCACGTTCAGTGGTGCTACAACCAGCGTTGTTCAAAAGCTTTCGTGTGCTGAGCTAACCGGCATAAAAGATGGTGTAAAAGATGGTGTTGGTGCTGGTTATTCTGCGTCTAGCGTGTGTGGGCCTGTTATTCTGTGTGCATGTTCAGTGGAGTGAACATAAAAGAACAGGCGCCTCGTCAAAAACATTCAAACCTTACCTTTAACAATTAGACGCCTTTAAAATACTTACCCACACTCTTAATAACACAACACGTTTTTGTTTGTTTATTGGCTGAAGTATGTGGTAAAAAGGCTGATTTATGTGAGAACTTCAATAGAGAAAAGGAAAAAAACTAAACAGGAGTGGTGAGGGAGGATGTGTGGTGATCAACAAACTTTTGTTTGCAAACATTAGCCAGGTCTAATACCATACTCCGTAGAGAGGTCTTACTGAAAACAGCAGAGGTCCAGAAGGTGTTCCTGTGGGAGCCTACTGCAAATAAGATCTGGTCTCTGGCATTCAATCAGATTCAATACAAAAAAAACATTCTCTTTTGTTAAAAGGTGCACTCAAGTCCCTGTTGTGATGAGACATTTGTGTTTAGGCAAAGCTGCCCACACTAGGCCTTACAGAACAGGCAGGAGGTGCTGTTGGAACGTTTCGTGGACAGAAGATGAGACTGTGCACGTCTTCTGAGAACGTGCCAACTGTCTCTAAAAAATTCTTGCAAGTTAGTTCTAATCACTGTGTGCAGAGTGGTGGTTGTGTGCTGATATGGAAGGTGGGGGTGAAGGTGGAGGGGGTGATGTAGTCGCTCATGAGATGTAGCTACAGGCACCAGTGGCTTGGGTGATTCAACTCCAACACACCAGGGAAAGGCATCAGGATCCCTGATTACACGGTGCCATGGCCCAGATGGAAATCACACTATTACAATCAAACCACCACTGACTTAAGTTCAGTGAAGGAAAAAAAAACTCGGCACCACCCCTTTACATGATCTGGGAAAGCCATTCTTGGGAGGACAATGCTGATATTTCAGCCAGGGAAATGAACAAACCTTAGGTTTATCTGCCAGTCTAAAAGGGTCACCCACATCCACCTGAGGAAGCAGGGCGTGACCTGAAGAGCGCGACTGGACCAGAGTAAGAGTCGTCTCTCACCTTGGATGCTTCTCCAGAAAACCGTAGGCTGGGTTTCTGCTCAGTACGAGCTGCACAGGTGCCGGAGTAAATCTGCATTTCACACATCTTTGCACAAATGAATGGGGCGAGTGAAGCCTCCCAGCAAATGAAGCGACGGAGCTCGTAATGTCCGAGTCACAGAACAACTGCCAGAATGAATCACTGCCATTGGCGATTGTGAAAGACTATGCATAGCTGCTCTTAGCACTGCCCTCTCCGGCCAACAGGGGGAGCTCTTGAACCGCCACAGATGAGAGCGCTCTCCAACGGTTTAGCACCAATCTGTTGTCAGTGATGCATTACTATGGAAGTGGCGAGAGTCCACAACCCCTCCAGCTACAGCCTTAAACAGACGGGCGTTTTTCATCATAGGGTCTGACTGCGTGAAGAGGAATGAGGAGATTTCTGCTCTGAGGGGCAAAAGGAACACAATGTTTGCACACACACACACACACACACACGTTCACATTAGTTATATATACACACAGAACTATTAGCCAATAACTACTTTCTCTTCCTATCACCCAGGGGAAAAGCTCTTTACAAGCATCCAGAGCTTCTTATCCTTGGGAAAGTCAGGTAAACACGAGAAGATCCAAAATGCCTGAAATTTCAAGATGAAAAGCTACATCTGGTTTGCTGTGGAGGTACATAGTTTTCTCTCTCTCCCTGTTACCTCAGTGAACAGGCAGGCCTCTGCATACAGACGAGGTGGAGCTGCAAGTGACGGAATGGGGTTCCGACCCGTGGGGCCCTGGTGCCGAGAGGCGCTCATGGAGAGGAGCTCACTCAGCCACCTCAGGCAAAAAAAAAAAACCCCACCCGGAGTGACACCACGCAGAGCGACACCACCCGAAGAGACCGCGCTAAGAGCAATGTCCTTGTGCCGCCCCGGCTTCGTCTGTGCCGTGCTGAGTTAATGAGTGAGTCTCTGCGGCGCTGAACCCAGTGTACAGCACCAAATGAAAAACACATCTCAAGGGAAGCTCAGTGAGATCTAATTAGTCCATGTTTACAGGTCTGTGTGATGTTCCGGAAAAGAAAGGACTTCTTAGTGAAGCCACGCTCTTCCAACAATCGCAATTCGGTTTTCCTGTGTCCCGACAAACACACTAGAGCGTGGGGGAGGGGACGGGAAGGACAGAGCGAGAGAAAGACCGGGAGAAAGAGAGGGAGGGACAAGAGAGACATAATTAGAGTGAGAGAAAGTGAGAGAAAGATGACAGCTGACATGAGGCAGCTGCTGCTAGACTTAAATAATGGTGTTTTGCAGTGTCCCTCCATGAAAAGAGTTACTGTCATCTGTCACGTGCAGTGAGACACAAAGGAGAGAGTCCAAAGTCCTGTCTAATCCGCATTGGGCCACGTGCCGCCTCTTTAACCAAAAGCACTGCGATGGAGACGTGAGGCACGTGTCCTCGATCCAACACTACACACGTGTCCTCGCTCCAACACTACACACGTGTCCTCGCTCCAACACTACACACGTGTCCTCGCTCCTACAGATGTCTGAGCTGCTCTGTACCATTTTGGTTCTATAGTGCACTTCTTTTGGGTGTGTCCAGGGACTCACCCACCCTGAGTTGAGGTGGAAGTGTGGTAGATGGGACCCAGAGGGCACAGGTCTGGGACAGAATGCTCACTATTAGAAGAGCTTTCCCTGAACTAAAGGGGGCCCCAGCTGCCTTGTCCTGCGCAGTCCTGTCATGTTCTGCTGCGTTAAGCCCTGGACTGTTCCACTACGTCATGCCCCACCCTGTCAACTGGTGAAAGATGGCAGCACAACAGATTCCAAACAACCCAGTAAGAACCTTCAAAAATCAAACAAACAAAAGACAAACAGGACACTGGTAGGAAATCAGTTCAGGACATTAGAAAAACATCATCCCACCCTACCAACGAAAAGTGTGACAGCAAAGATGGCGGTTTTAAGGTTGGGAGCTTTGACACCTTCTTTAGACAGATCACAGACAGCAGGGAAGAGAAAACTGCATCTGGAGAAAAAAGATCCTCTATAACACCATACTGATTAGCATAAAGTGCTTGAAGTGGAGAATGAGCAACAAATACTGTTCAATTGTAGGTTTTCCTCAGACTTTTTTATTTAAAAATAGCAAGTTATTCAAACATTTACAGAGTTGATATGAACAAAAACATTCTACACAGCTGTTAGCAACCTATACAGAATGAAAAGAAGAAATATATTCATTTTGTTTATCTTTTTCTTTAAAAATCAAGAATAAAATGAGAGGAAAAAGTAAAACAATGCTGTCAGCTTTGTCCCCAGTTCAGCCTGATTCTGTCCTGATGAGTGTTTTACTCCTGATGGCACACGAGGCCCACAGCTGTTGTGTATGAGAGACTTGAGCCAGTCTATCCACATGGCACCAACACACACACACGTGCACGCACGCACGCACGCACACACACACACACACACACACACACACACACACACACACACACACATACATACACACAAACACACATCCCTGTGCATTCACGCAGTTTTAAAGCGTCCGTACACCAGAGGCGCCGTCCCGCTGACCCAAGGGTTCTGGCTCTTTTCCGAGCCGTTCGGTGCCCCGGGGCTCGGCGAGTGGCCGGAGGGGGCAGGCGTTTGGCCAGGGTCTCGCCCGCCTCCTCTCTGCCCGTCTCTGCGAGCCACCCCACGTGCCACGTCCCTACGCCGTCTTGATGCCCTCGAAGCCGCAGAACTTCCAACGCTTCTCCAGGCTGGCGCCCACGCCCGTCAGCTCCTGCCTGAAGGTGCAGGGCAACCGTGCCAGCAGCGTCTCCACCTCTGTTGTGCTGATCTGCGTGGAGGAGAGCAATGACAAGACAAAGTGCAGCTTTTCACATCACCCATTAAGACATGGATGTGCACTGATACGTGCATAATGCTTAGATACTAATCACACTGTTTGGGCCATTCTGGGGTGCTAATCGCATGGCTTTGGACATTCAAAAGTACTAATCACATGACTTCAGGTGTTCTGAAATCCTAATCTCATGACTTGAGACGTTCTTGAATACAAACAGCACTGATTCAGCTGTTCCAGGCTTCTAATAAGAGTGCTTCACTCATTCAAAGCACTAATCACATGGTTGGGACAGTGTGGTGGCCCAGGCCTTGAGTGAAGGCAGAGCAGGGGATGTGAACACTGCACTGCTGAGGGTTCATTAGTGCACTTTCCTGCCCACGGCTGCTGCAGTTAACAAGCACGAGCGCTGAAAAACACGCCTGGCCAAGTGTGTGAGAAGTGTGTGTGCGTGTGAGAGAGAGGAGGGGAGGGTGGGGACATTGACAGCTATGAGAGGGAGAGGGAGAAAGACAGAAAGAAAGTGGCAGATGAGAAAAGAAGAGAGGAGAGAGGAGAGTGGAGAGTGGCAGCTGAAGGGGCTGAGAGGCATCTCTATGGGTAGACTACCCCAGGCTGAGAGGCATCTCTATGGGTAGACTACCCCAGGCTGAGAAGCATCTCCGTGAGTTAAACTACCCCAGGCTGAGAGGCTGAAGCAGGGCTGTGCAACACTGCCAGGGCAGGATGACCGGATCATGGTCAGGGCTTCATGGGACTTTTACAATAAGCAGGGCAGCCATCAAACCACGACAGGGAGTGGAGCACAGAAAAAGTGAGAGGGCGAAAGAAAGAAAGAAAGAGAGAGAGAGAGAGAGAGAGAGAGAGAGAGAGAGAGAGAGAGAGAACATCTAATTATGAGTGTATCTGAATGTGTGAATGTGTGGGGAGCAGCCCAGCGTGATGGCTCAGCCCACTCTAGGAGCTCCATATGCCTAGTGGGTACGGTATTTACTCTGCACAACAGTGGGATGCCAGGGTGATCAGCAGCAAACAATTCAGTCTGTGAAGTGTGTGTGTGTGTGTGTGTGTGTGTGTGTGTGTGTGTGTCTATGGGCTAATAAGTCTTTACCCAGCCATCTTGAGTTCTGGATTTGATTTCATTGTGTGGATGAGTAGGGAATAGTCTGATTGCTTCTGATAGGCAGGGTCTTTCCGGAAGGGTGTGGCTCCCTGTCCCACATTCTACCTTACTCACAGCCTATTACACACCCCTCGGCCACGCCCCCTGGATCTGCAGAGCAATCAGAAAGGCCATCCTGACTACAGTCTGGCACAATGGATATTAGAGAACATGTTTATAGTCCTTAGAGAGCCACACTGCGTTTTGTTTTTGGAGAGGTGACAGTAGGTTAACTTACGTTTGAGCCAGTGGGCGGAGCCTCCAGCCTAACTGCTGTAACATAAGTTTTCCAAGGAGGCTACAAAGCACTTCTGTAAGTGTCTCTGGATGGGAGGATCTGCTAAATAGTACAAATGGAACTAAACGGCTGTGGGAGTGGGAGGCGGGTACCTTGGTGTCCAAGCGCTGTAAGTAGGAGCAGATGTATTCGATGCTGGCCCCGAACGGATGCACATGGAGGAACGTAGAGATGATTCCTGCCGAGACAGAGACCAGATCACCACTGTTTACAGCACACTACCATTAATGGAGCCCATTGATATCCTCCACCCAAATCAGCCCATTGATATCCTTCCCCCAAATCAGCCCATTGATATCCTCCACCCAAATCAGCTGCTTCTCATGTGCTATTAGACCAAAAATCAAGGACCCACGAAAAGCTGTTGTCTCCAGACGCTGTTGATTTGAAAACGGCACTCAGTGCCTTTCAGGAGAAACAACCCCCCCTGTGCAGCCCCTCCTCCGCCTCTCCAGCCGTCTGAGCGTAAAGGAGTTGCTTAATTGCCTCTTCGGTGACTCTCTCAATAATCAGAGCTTTTCATCAGCTCACTGCGGCTGTTGTTAGTCAGCGCGCTACTCCACCCGCACCACGCAATAATACGCAGTTTACTCCACCCGCACCACGCAATAACACGCCGTTTACTCCACCCGCACCACGCAATAACACGCCATTTACTCCACCCGCACCACGTAATAACACGTCGTTTACTCCATCCGCACCACGCAATAACACGTCGTTTACTCCACCTGCACCACGCAATAACAAGCTGTTTACTCCACCTGCACCACGCAATAACAAGCTGTTTACTCCACCCGCACCACGCAATAACACGCCGTTTACTCCACCCGCACCACGCAATAACACGCCGTTTACTCCACACGCACCACGTAATAACACGGCGTTTACTCCACCCGCACCACGCAATAACAAGCTGTTTACTCCACCTGCACCACGCAATAACACGCCGTTTACTCCACCTGCACCACGCAATAACACGCCGTTTACTCCACCCGCACCACGTAATAACACGTCGTTTACTCCACCCGCACCACGTAATAACACGTCGTTTACTCCATTCGCACCACGCAATAACACGTCGTTTACTCCACCCGCACCACGCAATAACACGCCGTTCACTCCACCCGCACCACGCAACAACACGCCGTTCACTCCACCCGCACCACGCAACAACACGCCGTTCACTCCACCCGCACCATGCGGGCTGGTGGTGCAGCCACTCCTGAGCCCCACCAGGCTGAGCGGAGTGCCCCCACCTACCGGATGGTCAATATCCCCATCAATCATAATGCAGCACAGATGAGGTGCATTCATTATACATTTAGTCGTTAGGACATGGTGATGCTGCCAGCGCGGCTACTGCAGCTACGTGCTTATTGGTCCGCGGCCCTGCAACCCCCCCCCCCCCCTGTAGGCGGAGCTAAATGACAGCTGGAGCCAGCGGGGCAGTTAATGTTGGTCTTTACGAGGGCGACAGACCGATACAGCTCTTATTGTTTTAGGGCAGTTAATGTTGGGCACTAAGGAGGGCTGGGGTCGTTCCCGCAGAATGAGGGGGAGACTGAGCTCCAGACAGCAGGGCAGAGAGAGAGAGAGAGAGTCCCGCTCGATGTGATCGAGACAAGGTGAGCTCTGTGGCTTCTGCACTGGTTTGGAAGCCCAGCCTTATTTTTCCTTGCTGGAAGGAAAATAAATGGAAGTTGGGTGTGACTGTGTGTGGAATGAATTAAGTCTGGGAGCAGGAAACAGCTCTCACGGTTTCTCTCATGTTTGTTCTCTCACTTACCCAACTCATCCCCAAACATGACATCAGTTAAAACTAGACTGACAGAAAGAAGGCAAAAAAAGAGGTGAGAGAGAGAGAAAGAGGTGAGAGAGAGAGAGAGAGAGAGAGAGAGAGAGAGAGAGAGAGAGAGAGAGAGGAGGTTGTATATGCAGTGGCTGGCTCTACCCTCATGGAGAGGAACATGCAGGAACAGGTCATTAGCTACTTAACCAGCTGAGCTGGCATGTAATCATTTCTGCTCATCAGAGACCAAGCTGGACAACACACCAGCTGACTGTCCAGCGGCTCACGCACACATGCACACACACACATAAACAAATAAGCTTCTGACGCAAACCTCAGCAATAACCTCTAAGGACTTCAAGATCGTGCAAAGCACAAAAAAAAAACGCAACTGTTGCAAGAGAAGCAACAAGAGACGTGTGAACTGTTATGAAATTCTTTGGTGACTGACACACAAACATGCACACACACACGTGCACACAGACACGTGTGTGTGTGTGATACAGGCAACCAGCCAAGGACTAGCTATTAAAAAGGTGAAAGAGGTGATGAAAGGACTCATTCAGACAAGCAATTAACACAGACACTGAGAGGTGTCCATGTTGATGAGCTCTTTAAGTGCTTTTCTACAGCGTTTTTAGGTCTTATGGCTGTAAGTGAAATTTTGTCTGGAAGTGAAAGTTGTCTCAAGCATTTGAGAAGATCTTACACACACACACACACACACACACACACACACACACACACACACGAGAGAGAGAGAGAGAGAGATGCTTCACACACATACCCACAAGCAGAGCCTCCCTCTCGGACTTCACAGGGCTGGGTGGCCCCTTGTCTGGCAGGCTCTCCTTCTCCTGGCTGCAGGACACCACCGCTGATGCCGACGCCTCCTACAGGTTGGGAGGAGAGACACATCCAACGTCACACGCAAGCAAGTGAACATACGGGGTGGGGGGTGGAGCAGAGGAGTGGGCGGGGCAGCAGCCGGGACCACGTTGGCCACGCCTGGGCCGCCTTTGATGGAATGATGGAATGGACCAACGAGATGTGCAGGACCCTCCTCTGAGGCTGCACTGGGCATCCTGAATGAGAACCCGCCCCTTCCCCACTCAGGCCCCGCCCACGCCCCGCCCACGCCCCGTTGTGTCATTGTGATTTATTCTGTGGCAGATACAGTTCTAATGATCTGTCATATCACTGGAGGAGAGGGAGATGACTGGAGTGAGGAGTGAGAAAAGGGGAGTGAGAGAGAGGAGTGAGAGGAGAGGAGGAACAGGTAGTATAGGAGGGAAGAAACAGGAAGAGGAGAGGAGGAGGGAGAAGAAGAAGAACAGGAGGAGAGGAATGATAGAGAGGACAGTAACTGATAAGATGGGGAACATGGAGCTTGGTGAGGAAACAAAGTGATAAATACAGAGAGGGAGAAAAAGATGGAGACAGAGAGAGGTGGTACATGAAGGGTATAATGATGGGAGCAGCGCAGCACAGAAAGAGAGGTGGAGGTTAAGGTGGGGAGATAGATGAGTGGAGGGGAGAGAGATGAGCGGAGGGGAGAGAGATGAACAGAGGGGAGAGAGATGAACAGAGGGGAGAGAGATGAGCAGAGGGGAGGGAGATGAGCGGAGGAGAGAGAGATGAGCGGAGGGGAGAGAGATGAGTGGAGGGGAGGGAGATGAACGGAGGGGAGAGAGATGAGTGGAGGGGAGAGAGATGAACGGAGGGGAGAGAGATGAGTGGAGGGGAGGGTACTAGCAGGAGGAGATAGAGACAGAGTTGCTCTCCCACTTACACTGGTATGATTTGTGCTTTCATCAGTGCCTCTGTCGTCCCGTTCCTGCCTCTCCAGCTACAGGCAATTAAAAAAAAAAAACAAGAGGAGGGCTGTCAGTGAGTCAAAGATACACACTCACTCACACACACACACACACACACACACACACACACACACACACTATACACACAGAACAAACTCTTAGCAAGAGGGTGAAAGCAGGCTGTGAGCTGGACCCTCTGAACAAGGCAGTCATGAAGCAAGTCTGTCCAGGGTTAATCCAACACAAACAACACAGTGTCCACACACACACACACACACACACACACACACACACACAACACAAGCACTGGAGCCTCTGCGGGGGAGTGGAGCGTGGAATGACTGCTGCTGTAATTTCAGCTGGTTTAACCTAAAAGACTGGCCTCAGTACTAAGAAAGAGAACAACAAAAAACAAGGTAATTATCCAGAGTGGGCAGGATAACACACACACACACACACACACACACACACACACACACGCAAACGCACACGCACGCACGCACGCACGCACGCACACGCAAACGCACACGCATGCACGCACACACACACACACACACACGCACACGCACGCACACACACACGCGCACACGCACATGAACAAGCCTCTCTATCGGCAGGTGCAGATCTACGGGAGAAACAATGCAGGCAAATTGATTTCCTTTCGTTTCATTAATGGGCCTGTCTGTGATGATTCATCGGCGGTACGGTACACCCGCGCCCTGCCCTCCCCTCCCCCGCCCAACACGCTCCGCTGAGTCCTACCGTCACCCCCCTGTGTCCTGTCTTATCAGCCATCAGCCAGCCGCCAAGCTCCAGCTGATAGAGCAGAGGTTTGCGCTGGGGGAGGGGCGGAAAGAGGGGTGCCAGTCTCCCCGCCTCTCCGCCTCGGCATTCGGAGAACGCAGACTTAATCAAACCTGTCTCAACGAGATAACGAGTAAACTCGGCGTCTGCGGAGCGAGGCTCGGCCCGGGCCGCCGGGTCAGGTTCGGTTCGGCTCGCCGCGCGACCCGCTGGCCTCATTACACCAGACACGAGCCCTCGATCGGAGCTGCGGGGAGCGTGGGAGGAGGGGTGTGTGGAAACACTAGTGCTGTGTTTGCTCAGCAGGTGACTACAGCCTGGTGAGAACCACACGCCCAGCCGGGGCACAACTGAAGTGGAAAGAGAAAGATTCTGCAGCGGGAACAGAACTAGCAAACGGAGGAGGCGTGTGTGTGACCCGTCAGCACTACTGAAGAGGTGAGGGTACTCATTTAAATATTCTCACTCCAGCTCAACTGTCCTCAAACATCTTTAGGAGAGCAGACTCATTAATCCACACTGTGCTGAGCCTTAATCCACAAAGCGTCTGTACCGAGCCTTAATCTGACATACAGAGTTGTGTGTGTGTGTGTGTGTGTGTGTGTGTGAGTGTGAGTGTGTCACTCACAGGCAGGGTGTGTGTTGTGGGGAAAGCCTGGATTCTTTCCTTTAGGCTCTGGATTTGACCCTCCAGCTGTTGTTTGTCCTCTGCACTCTTCTCCAGCTCCGCCTCTCTCTGCTTCAGCTCCTCACGCATCTTCAGCAATTGCTGAACAAACCAGCACATTACATATATTAACACATTAACTCATACACAGCCACATGCACACTCACACTCACACGAACACACACACACAAATAGCAGTCTCCTACAACCTCCCAAAATTACATTCTACAAGGTTAATCCAGAGCAGATGAAGGTGTTTCATACATATGAGCTTTTAGCACAGTGTTCTTCAGTAAACAAGAAGAAAGTTCCTCTGAATGTAAACAAACACCTGCACCACGCACTTGTACACCTTGAATGGCCAGTTTTTCTTCTCCTAGTCTGAGACGACCTCTGACCCAGCAGCGCACGGCTCCTATGCCTGGTACCCCCTGACCTCCGATGGGACAGAGAGTCATTGGTTGAGGGGCACCATTGCGTCTGGTAAACGGGTTCTGTAACTGAAGGCTGTTTGTTTGCATGGGGCAGCTTGGGTGATTAAACACAGCGCAGACGTGTGCACTACTGCACCATCTGAGGAGGAAGACGAGGAGGAGGAGGAGGAGAGCGGGGGAGGCAGAACTCTGACCACGCCCCTGCCAATAACCACACGCATGCACGTGCGCCCGTGTGTGTGTGTGTGTGTGTGTTTTGCTGATGCAGTATGGTATGAAATAGCCAAACCACAACACTATGAAAGCTGATAAGTGATCAAAGCTTCCTGTTCCTCTCAGGAGCCAAAGGTGTCGATATGTGCAATTTGTTGTAGGAAGGACCTTCAGCTGGTCTTTGCCTGTATTTAGTCTCTGTTAGCATGAGATTGGCAGGTACTAATGATAATGGTAATGTTTACCTAGTGACACAGACAGTTACTCTGTACTTTGCTGTTTGTGCTATTGTACCTCTGATGAAAATGGTTCCCATTTCATTTTCTCGGCACTCAAGAGCGGAGAACGGGAAACGGCTGCCTGACTTTCCCCTGCGACAGCCAATCAGGTCTGAGAGAGAGAGAGAGAGCCGATCGGGTCCGAGAGGGCCTGCGTGGGCGTGAGGCCGGCTGTGGGCCTGGCGGTTCCCGCCGGCGCCTCTCTCACTCCGGGAGCAGCGGGTCGAGGCGAGGCAGCAGTGGAGGAAGACTCACATGCGTTAGCGCTCATTAGCAAGCGCAGCATTTAGCTGCAATGAAGCCAAGCTTCAGTGCATATACAATCACCATCAGAGCAGGGTCCTTCACACCAGTCGGGAGGAGGCAAGGGTACCCAGGTCAAACAGGCTGTGTGTGTGTGTGTGGGGCTCACAGTCTGCCCATACAGGGCTGTTTAATGCACGATTCTCATGTTTTGGTGGACCAGGCGTCTCTGTGCTTCAGAGAGGCTGGAGGAACAGACGGTGACGTGTGACCCCTGCAGGCTCGGGGTCGGGGTCGCGCTGAGCGGGTCACCGCAGAGAGGGACGCGCGCCAAGCTCCAGCCTGCTCCAAGAGCCCCGCCCACCTCTACCAAAACACAGCAACCCATAATAAAAGGGCTGCTGTCCAGATGTGTGGTTGGCTGGCATCATTTGCATATTCATAATCTTAACCAATAAGGGCAGAGTTGGTAATGGTCCCAGTTTCTGGTAGAGGAACAGGCCTGCTGGTGTGCGCTGGGACAGAACTGATGACGTGTCCCCTAAAGCAAGCCGGTGTCTCTGTCATCCTGGCGGTACTCTGTCATACCGAACTGCTCAAAAACAACATATCATCCATCTGGACAGGACAGCCAGATGTGAGTGTGTGTGTGTGTGTGTGTGTGTGTGTGTGTGTGTGTGTGAGAGAGAGAGAGAGAGTGTGGTTTTAAACTGTGGTGTGCAACACCAGGACCTTCTGAACAATTCTGAGGGATGGTGTGTGTGTGTGTGTGTGTGTGTATTTATGTACAAAAAGCAACATATTTTATGCCTTTTGTCAGTCCTGTCTCTCTCTCTTTATACAGACACTTTTTTGTGTTTAAATATACAAAAGCTGTAGATGTTTACATACCCATGTTGTGTGAAAGGGTGTGTAAAGATAAGCTCAGCAAATGTGTGCAAGGGTGTGTGTGTGTGTGTGTGTGTGTGTGTGTGTACCTTCTGCATGCCCTGTAGCGCCTGCTGGAGGAAGCTGAGCTGCTGTTGGCGCGTGCTGTCCTCCTCCTCACTGTGCTGGGGCTGGGCTTTGCTCTGCTCCTGCTTCAGCAGCTCCACCTCATTCCTGTAGGCGTCCAGCTGACAGCGCAGACTGTCATTCTCCTCCCGCAGAGCCTCCACCTGCGCCAGACCTGGGAGAGGGAGAAGGTTAAAAATAAGGGATGAGAAAGAGAGAGAGAAGGAGGGGAAGAAGGAAAAAGAGGGGATGAGAGAAAGGGAAGAGAGGAAGAGGAAGGTTTTGAAAGCCTGGGCAGAGTGACGACGGGTCGTAAGCAGACCCGGCTGCCCAGAGAGTACAGGCTGTGCTCCCCACCACCCAACTGTCCCAAATATGAATCAACAGAAAACCACTCCATAAGAACAATTGTAACAGTCTATCCCACAGTTTCCACACCGCAGAAATAAAGAACGACGGCCTTGTATATTCGGAGAGGAGAGAGGGCTGATTACGCAAGATATGGAGGATCATGTCACAGAGTAAGAGACCCAAGTTAAATCCTAAGTTATCTGGTTAGCACTGCTGACTACTGAATGTTAAATCCTAAGTTATCTGGTTAGTACTGCTGACTACTGAATGTTAAATCTTAAGTTATCTGGTTAGTACTGCTGACTACTGAATGTTAATGATTTTTGTAAGTACTTCCATTTCTATTTCCCTTTTTTTTGTTTATTTTAATTCACTTTGTAATGTAGCTTGTGAACACAGATACTAACAAAGCATTGATAATTCAAATGCAGTAAAACTGTGTGTGTGTGTGTGTATGTCTGAGTGTGTGTGTGTGTGTGAGAGAGAGAGAGAGAGAGAGAGAGAGAGAGAGAGAGAGAGAGAGAGAGAGAGAGAGA
>JAOYMR010000006.1:18299011-18317975 GCA_025802075.1 Tenebrosternarchus preto | reverse complement strand
CATACACATACACACACACACACACACACACACACAAATAACTTGGTTTAAACATATATAAACTCAGTAATGAACGAAGGCCTGTATAGGTAAGCAAGAAACAGACTAAATGATTCAAATGTCAATATGAGTCATGCAGTAAACATAAGCCACCTGTCTACCATATATTCAGTATCAGGAACAAGTTAAATACGTGATATTAGTGACTGATGAATGTTGGAATGCTGGTTTGCTCATGAAGTCCAGATGGACTGATTTTAAGTGATTACGTTCACCTGTTTTTGGATGGTTTCAAGCATTTTAATAAGGACGAGTTTCAGGTTTAAACTATTTACTGGGTATTGGGCTCAAGCCAAATTCTCTGAAGATATGATATAGAAAACATCTAATGTCAACTTAGCGCCATTAGTGTACAGATACTTTACCCATTTACACCTGTTGGTCCACTAAACATCTTCTGTGACACATCTGCCTGTTCTAACAGGCATAATGTTAATAAATATCACCTGTAACACACTGTGTCCCCTGCATGCCTGTACTGTATTTCCACTTCATTCGTCACCAACTGAATCACTGCCTAAATGCACCCCACAACACGTCATTACATCTTAACAAACTTACAACATCCCTATATTAAGGTTTTTTTTTTTTTTAAACTAGACAGCTATCAGCTTAGGCTAAACAGAAAAATGTCATTTCCTCTGAAGAATGGAAGAACACCAGTGTTTGTATTTAATAGCCAGAAAGCAGGATGGTTCTACTGGTGCCACTTCTGGAGTTTTAATCGAAGGGCCAGTATAGGTGCCCTTTTTTTTTGACGTAATCATCATGGCAAAGTTCACAGCCACGAAAGAGTTTATACCCATGACGCGGATGGCTTTCTCCCATAAAACAGCAATAAACAGTGAGTGGACCCCCCTCTCAAAGTGAGTGTGAGGAATAAAATATCCACAGTGTTAACACGGGCTCTGATTCACGAGTCACACCGATGCACTTTGGGCTTGTGTTACGGCCATTATAAAACACGACTCCAATCCACCTTAGTGACAGATGCCTCATGAGGCAGCTAGCTACAGTTGCAGGGCGATTTACGGCTGGACAGAAGCACGTGCATGAGGGTGGAGAGGAAGAAGGCGGGTCTCGTTTTAATTGATTTCCCTGGCAGTGGTGCCAGGCCTTAGGGACTACGTCCGCAGGCAAGCACTGTGTCAAAGTCACATAACAACATTCTGCCTACCTATTTAGGGCACAGGGACCCCAAACCCTCAGCCCATGTCATGGCATGGTGTAACAGTCACAGTAATTGTGTTCTATTTCAGTACCATGACATTACAGGTAATTATAAAAGCAGGGAAAAGATGAGCAGCACCGCATGGCCCACTGTGACCGAAACAGTGGGTCTGAACTGAGGTGTATCTGTGGTATGATATGGAGTGAAGAGCAGGTAAATCAAGGTGTGGATGCAGTAGCTGCATGTGAAGGAAGTTGAACATCAATCCAGTTCCACAATGACTGGGGACACAACAGACACTCTGTGAATCTGTAAGGATTGAACAACGCAAGTTTGGAAAATCTTGTCCGAGTACTAATTTGCTTTCTTATACATCAACAAAGTGCCCCCTTCTCCCCAAGTTAATCTTCTCCAGATTAAGAAACAGTACAAAGCACAGTGACCTCATTTGAGACAGATTACTCAGTTTGAAGGTAAAATCAACAGACAAAAGTTTGCCTAGGGCAGCCATCGCAAAGGACGGAGGCAGCGGCACTTGGCATCAAGTCTTTTTTTTTGCAGTTTTAATCATGACGAGGTGCAAAACTAAAATAACTAAACGTGACAAAAAAAAAACAAACAAAAAAAACAAAAAACCAACCCTTGTAAGACTTGGCTGCTCTCATCATGTGGTCCACGCATGTCAGCATGTGCTTGGGGCGGAACAACCACTGTGGTGAGTGACCAATCGCACAACACGTCCTGGACTCTCATGGGTGGCGTCTTTGAGTCTCACCCAATCACAAGCAGAGGTCAAGTAGTGTTACCAAGGCAACACTGCCTGCTGTTAGGTATAAAGTGACAAGCGGCCATCTTTCGGTGGTCTGGCCTGTCACGTGTAGGTTTGTCAACCATCAGCAATTTGAGAAGCACTGCTTAAAAAAAATATTTTTTTATAAAATTTAAAAAAAGATGTTAATTAAGGCCATTTTCTCACAAAAAGAAATTAATTTTTGACCATAGCAGAACAGGAAACAGAAGCAACAACAGCCTTCAGTTCTTCGCCCAGCAACATGAGACTCAGAGTGGAAGCCTGGCACTCCCTAACACAAACACAGGTTGGCAAGGCGGGTGATGGAATTACTGCCTAGCAATGTTACTCTGAGCTTCTTCTCCCGGCTGGGCCAAACTTCTGCTCTCCTTTCTTTACCATTCAGGCAATCAGCTTTAAGCCCTTCTCTCTCAGCAACGAGTAAATCCATCCCCCAATCTGGCTGCTCTGCTGTGTGCTAATGAGAGGCTGGCTTTGTGCCTGTACATGACAAATCTTCAAAACACCTTTTGCGAGTTTCCCCAAGGGGCCCTTTTAACAGCATACTGCTCAGAACAGTGTAGCTGCCCAAAACATGGTTCAAATCTCCTGTACCCACAGGCAAAAAATGGTACACATCTAACCATCAAAGTCTGCGCAGATATACCTACATGATGACGTTCTAGATTTGGGTAGCGCCCTATGAACACATCTGTAGACAGCTGGAGTACACACTGGTGTGTTAAATTAAAGGTGCGTGCAAATTATTCACTCCTGTATTCAATATCAAACATGCCAAGTCAGAGGATTATTAAGCAAATGTGATGCACCACTGTTCATGATGGAAACTCCGGGGAAGGATGCCTAATTTAATTCAATGTCATGTAAACAAAAACAATTTAAACCCCAAACAGCTCAGGATAATTAGGCTACTGCACAAACAGTGGCCAAAGAAGAAAATTGCAAAAGAAGGATGAAGCAAATGCAGTTTTTCTTGCCCCAAAATCACTAACACTGTCATGGGTCATATGCCAGACGCAAGTCACTGGCAGGATCATTGGCAGAAACCCTAGTGTGTAGTATAGCTACAGGGACATTGGTTAAACAAGCTGAATTCAATCCATTAACATGACAACCACAGGCTCCCCTGTCGCCCTGCCGACCTCACCATTAATTATCTGGTCTTACAAGAAGATTAGTACAGGAGGAGAAGAAGGAGAAAATCGTCCAAGAGAAAATAACCTAGTGTGACTCGGCATGTGCCTCCTCAATTTAATCAGGCGTGGAGAGTAAACAGAGGGAGAAGAGTAATGTGTGGGGAACATGCAAGGCCCTGTTTGCCACTGCGTCCCTCCATCCGTCTCCATCACCAGGGCCGCCGTAGGCAGCGGCTTCCTGGAGCTGGAGGGAGCTACAGCAGCCAGCGCTGGGGGCGGGGGGTTATCCGGCCGTGCCCGTCTGTTCAGAAGGTCCCTCCTCTGGCTGGCCAGACTGAAGCGCGCACACTCGGCACGGGCCGGGGCTGGCACGAGCGAGAGACCGGACGCGGAGCTCGGGAGGGAGAGAGCCCAAGGCCATACGGCTGCAGGCCGTTAGCCTGCTCCGTTAGCCTGCTCCGTTATCGTGCTCCCAGGGTGGAGCGTGGAAGTTGCTTCAGCACCGTTTGCAGCGTTAAGCAATCGGCAACAGCTTTGCAAAACCTTCTGACAGCTTCATGCAAGTAGAAGTGTGAATGTCTCTTAAAAAAAAAAAAAGGTGATAGAAATAAAGGCAGAAAATGTTAAGCATGCTGACAGGAAGAAAACTCTCTGTAAGGTGGCAAAAAACCCCAAAACAAACCTTGTGAAATCAAAGCATTTCAGATTTCTGGGAACCTTTCACTTACCTTGTAATGCCATGAACAGCCTATTTATCTGAGGAAAGGGACTGAGTTTTACAACAGAGTAAGGAGGTATATCTCTAACAAAAACACTCAGTGTCATTGATGTAACGCACCCCAGGGGGTCTGTGGGCGTCATCTCCGAAGCCTACGTCACGCACGTTTACTCGGGCAGAACATTTGGGAGGAGAGTGTTTATTTAGGACTTGTTTGTGCTATTAACCATACGAGTTCATTTTTCCCTACATGGAGGTTGTTCTGGTATTAGTGTTGCAGTGTTGTAAATGGAAGTGGCTGCAGGCTAATTCTCAAATGTAATAACTTACTTTACTTAGTGCCAAAAGTAAAACTTTAAGTAAAAAAATGTTTCGATTGAATTCACAATTAATAAATAAGGAAATAAAGACCAAAAGTCCAGGTGTTATAACCACACTAAGTCAACCTGTATAGCTTTGACTTAGCTATACAGTTTGTCTGGCGGATGTCCAAAGGTATAGCAGCAATGTGCAAAAGCAGAGACATCAATATTCCCCAATTTTTTTTCAGTAGAAAATGTTTCAGAGTGTTAAAGGTGATGCCCCATGTCCTAATGACATCTTCCTTGGAAGGATTTAGCAGTAACAGCTCCTTGAGATGAAACCACAAAACAACAAACAAAACCAGTCAGAAATAATAGTGGTGAGAGTGTAAAAACATAACATTTAGATGAAGGGATTCAAAGCTTAAACTGATAAACCCAAAATAAAACTTTCTTTAAACAGCACTGAGAGAGAAAATAGAAAATACAGTGGAACACTTGTCTTTGTCCAAAACAGTGTAGAAAGAAACGAGAAACATTTATGTTCGTGCCAATGTCCTCTTGGTCGGAGTTAAACTGAACTGATGCAAGATGCTCTGGCTACAATAATTTTCTCTTCATCTACTGGAAGCAGGAAACCAAGCCATGTCTGAGACAGACACACACACACACACACACACACACACACACACACACACACACACACACACACACACACACACACACACACACACACTAATGACACTCTAGAGATATCTACTACCACAATTCCATGAGAGCTTCATACAAATGATGACCTTATTTCGCCCTGAAGTCCTGCCATTTTAACTGCGTCAATTATAAATTTTCTCATTAAAGTGGCAGCATGGTTTATTTACGGTAATAGTCAAGCTCTTTAAGTCCATAATTACTATGTCCATTACCGACAAACTGGCTTTGAATAATCTGGCTACCACTGATGATTGTATCTCCAGCCTAATGAGAGTGAACTTCGTTCTGCATTTCCAATGTGAGCTTCGATCTGTTCGGATGATGCTAATGAAGACCAGGTCCATAGTGTGTGCCTTGTCTCCATCACCTCAGCTTTAATATCTGATCTGCCAAGTCTAGTTAAAACTATTCCCTTGAAGAACCAGGTCTATATTCCACATACCCAGACCCACAGTGAAATAAAATTCCACCTTTAAGATTCAACGTCTGAGGATTCTAGAGGTAATCATTACTCATTAAACTCAAACATGTTTTCAGTCTGATATTTTTTTCAGTTGAAATTCTACATTTGGTTTTAGTCGGGTTTTACCTGCCTGGCTGTATAGCTGATGTTGTAGCTTGGCCTGAATATGAGGACGTGTTTTCAGCACAAGAGCTACGTCACTACAAAACGCCGCGGCTCAACCACACGAAGCAAAAAACGCCGTGACTCTGCATGTTAGTTTCACACTGGACGCTGATTGATGAGTGTTTGCCGTCTGTAACATTTTGTACCAGTCATCTGTGAACTGAAAAAGTATGAAAAATTAAGTCTGTGCTTGACTCTACACAATTTCCACACTCAGGTCATAAATCATGACCAAAATAAGTGGAAACAAATGCTTCAAAAATAAAAATAAAATAATAAATAAAGTTGTGCTTGAGAGCCTGTTGCAGTTCTGTTTTCATCTGCATTCTCCTCCCTGCACACTGACGGGCCCACAGGCCTCCAAAGTGACATCAGACCCAGACATCTGTCAGTATAAACCGCTGCCATTTGTCAAATAACAGTTGCTCAGCTATTTAACAATTCATGGATAAATCACTCCGGTAAAACCAACAGGCAAAACAGTAGCTGCTGGAACTGGAGTTTTGAAGGATTAAACATCCAGCCTTCCAAATCCATATCACACCCTGGCTGCAAGTGACATTATACTGAAACAAAATGATTTTATTATGGCAAAGATTTGTTCAAAAGTAAAGGTCCTGTCAAAGCTGGAGGTACATTTTACCTTTTGACTTGATCATTTCAACGTGACATCCAAGAGCAAAGACATCGACACAACAAGGCATGAAGAACAGAGTAGGCTCAGTTTGACCTTTCTGTGCTGTTTACAGATCAATAATAATTTTTATTGTCTTATTCCAATATTTCCAGCGAGGAACAGAAAACTCAGGGGCAACGTGATTCATCCTTTACAACACAGCACACAAGCGCCGCTAGACTGAGTCAGACCCAATGAAGTCAGTTCAGAACTGGTGCAACATAAATTATAATAACAGTTACAAGTGTCTGTAGTTAGAGCAGGTCTGTAATCACTTTAAAATAAACTTCGTTTCAGTATGGCAGAAAGGTACATTAACCTTTTACCCTTTCATAAACTACAGATAGAGGCTCCCAATATACGCCATAATTATCCACAAAGAAAGAGAAACAAACAAACCAAATAACCCAACATCTACATAGTTATTGTAGAAAAAGAGCAACCAGAGCAGGTCACATCGTCCAACTTTTAATTACAGAAGGGGCAGACGTGAGGGCCTTGGGTCCAGAGCACCTCGTGGGGTGAGGTGGTCCAGAGCACCTCGTGGGGTGAGGTGGTCCAGAGCACCTTGTGGGGTGAGGTGGTCCAGAGCTCGTTCTGCCCCAGACCCTGCTCCAATAAAAACCTCTCTCTGTTAAAGACCCTGACCCTCTCTGTTAAAGACCTTGCCCCTCTCTCCGTTAAACACCCTGACCCTTTCCGTTAAAAACCCTGACCCTTTCCGTTAAAAACCCTAACCTTCTCCGTTAAAAGACTGTGCTCTGCTGACAAGACGAATGTGCTGTGTGTGCTAGGGGAAGGGGCGTGTGCAGCTGGGCAGGGCTGCTCCGTGCAGAGCCTGGAGCCTGGAGCCTGGAGCCTGGCCCAGGCCCATTTGACGCTGGTCCGCTGAACACGTTTGCACTCCAGGAGCAGGACAGGATGTTCCGTGTGTCATATGAAAGCTTGTCGGGATTCGAGCAAACCAGACCGTGGGAAGCGCCCCGCTCACCTGCCGAAAATTATGCCTTTGACCCCTCACCATCTTTCCCACAGACAATAGCAGAGATGGAGGGGAAGAGAGAGAGGAGGAGGGGCAGGTATGGGGGCAACGGAGCAAAGGAAAGAACATTTGAAGAGACGTTGAACACCTAGAGCCTGCTCCTGCTCCTGGTCCTGGTCCTTACTCACAGCACAAACACAGGCTTTCCTCGTGTGACCCTTACTCCACCGTGGACTCTTCATACTGTTGCTGGCTGAAAGAATAAGAAAGAACACTACCCCAACAAACGTACAGAGCTAAACAAGGCATGATCTTGTCTACACCCCAGATTTGTGTGAAGCGGCTTAGTGACAATATCTTTTGTACTGTAAAATGAAATATATAAAAAACAAAACTCAAATTTAATTTTCACAAGTAAAATAATGGATCTCACGTCTTTGCTTTTCTGGGGATATTACCATTACATGTTAAAACAATCAGGGCAAACAGGATTGTCTACTGGCTTTCCAAGAAACTAACTACTGTAATCGAATTAGCTTTCAATAGTGACTGAATAATTTTTACCTGCTCAACTAGAAGAACTGATAAACCAAGGGTACAGGAAGAAATAAAGACTATAATGGACTTTCACTCACAGGAAGCAATTTCAGGTCAGCAGACTGTCATTTCCATCAAAACCGATTGGTGCTATTGTAGAGTGCAGGTACCTTACGCTTCCCTGACACGGGCCTTGAGGGGAGAGAGCTGCAAGCACACTGCCCGCAGACAGAAACCACCCACAGCGTCAAAACGGCCACGACAACCTCCTGAGCAAGTCCTGAAATACTGAGTCATAAAGCTGCGAGCCTCTATAAACCTGTACCCATCTGCTGATTTGTGGATCCAATTACTTTGGCTCTGTAATGGCTATGTTCGCTGCCATGATGTTCAGTCAGCTGTTGTCAGGATCTGTCCCAAGGTGCTCTCACCTCAGCCCCATGAGTTCCACGTTCACCCCAGAGGGAAGGAAGTAGTAACCCCATGTCAAAAAGTCTTGCGCATGAGGCAACAGTCACATGTTATTCCCAAACCAGTCAAACAAAACAAAACAAACCAAAACTAAACAAAACAGGATAGCTATTCCAGAGGGTGTGGATTGTTGGGGGTGGGGGGGTTCGCTTGCATCTGCAGGTGATTCAGTTCAGCAGCTCTCGATGTTGTAACCCGGATATAAGCCGGATCCCCTTGTCAACACCAGCGGGATGGCGCGGGCCATCGGGGGGCCGTCTGACAGGCCGCTGACAGGTGGATTAGCTCAGGGGCCTGCACCCACGGAGACTCCCTCTCCGAGCAGGAAGAGAGGAACAGCCGGCTGCGGACGGTGCCGATCCCCACACCTGGTACACCGTTCTGACAACGCCTGCCACTCACCACTCGAGCCCAGGGCCGTGGAGGCACTGCTCTGCATGACCACGTCCTGCGGAGACATGACACATTCCAACCCAACTTTTGGGAATGAGCTGCATGAATGGCTCTGTGTGTATATATGAGTGAGAGTGGGGCAGGGGTGAGAACATATGCTTCAGTGCAGTATCATCAGGAGTGCCTGGGAGTACCTGGGAGTGCCTGGGAGTGCCTGGGAGTGCCTGAGAGTACCTGGGAGTACCTGGGAGTACCTGGGAGTGCCTGGGAGTGCCTGGGAGTGCCTGGGAGTGCCTTTTGATGTATAACTGTCAGCTGAATTGAATATACTATATATATACCGTAAATATAAATATCATCACACAGAACTGCCTCATGGCATCATCCGAAGAGTCTTAAACAAGAGAAGTATTACAGAGACATGATCTTCAGAGAAGAATCAGAGTATTAAAGAAGAGGAGAAGTATTACAGAGACATGGTCTTCAGAGAAGAATCAGAGTATTAGAGAAGAGGAGAAGTATTACAGAGACATGGTCTTCAGAGAAGAGTCAGACTAAAGAACAAAAGGAGAGGTATTGGTCATGGTGTTCAGAGGAGTAATTATCCTCACAGTTTGCCAGCTGCAGAAATTCTCGGCGACAGAGGAAAGACATCTTTCTACAACAGAAATGAATGACAGTCTGAGCTTTTGCCACAGTCACTCTGATATAGTGGCTTTGCTCTGCATAAAGGATTTTAGAGTATCATTATGGCACTTTGGCAGAGACACAATGGGCAGCACTGACCATAATTTGACCATAATTTACCGTGTGTCAAAAAAACCTCTCAGCTACTGTTACTTCTTTTTTCACACTTCTACAGCTGCTACTGAGTGGGGACTGTACAGCACCCATGAAACTGAAACTTGAGCGGTAAAATAAAAGGAACAGTTTTACTATAATGCCCTGTAATGTGTAAAACAAGTCAAGTAAAGCCATGGCACAATCCAATTAAGACAAATTTACAGAAATGACACTGCGCTGTAACTGATAGAAAATGTCAGTTCAAGTGCTCACAGTTGTACAACTTAACAGCGACCATTATAAAGGCCTATATGTGCGGTCTGTGTTTCTGGCATTACAGAGCAGCACGGAGCAGCACGGAGCAGCACGGAGCAGCACGGAGCAGCACAGAGCAGCACAGAGCAGCACAGAGCAGCACAGAGCAGCACAGAGCAGCAGGTCACAGAACTGAAGATCGGTGAACTAAAGCGAGTCAAATTCTAAAACGATCAAAGCTAAAAGGTTATGTGAGATTAGACTGTGATGCCAAGCTGACCTCTCTTATGTGTGTGGGGACAGTGATTTACTGGGCCATCATCTTAGCATGCATCCCTCTAGTTAAAAACAGGCAGAGCAGTAAAGCTCGCTGTAAAACCAGTGCTGAAACAGCCTGATGTCTTGTAAAGCACAAAACCAATACGCAGGGAGCTGGAAGACAAGAAACATTGACAAAAAGAATGTATTTCGAGTGCTGGTCCCAGGTTTTAACGGCCCTGTTTAAAGTTCGCTGGTAGCTGGCGCACGCGTTCCTCTCAAAGGCAGTAAACAGAGGCACAGTCTTCCCTTTGACGTCCGCTGACCTCAAATCACACACTGAGCTTTTTATTCCTCGTCCAGAATCCAAATTTGTGCCCTTTTCCAAAGTGGTTTGCGCTGGGATCTGGCGAGGCTGTGTGTTTACGTACAGTTAAAGTTAGTGCTAGGTCTCGCCCTCAAAGCTCACATACGCTGATGGAATTTTACTGGCCAACGTGTGCATTGGAAGAGCCGTTCATATGGTAGAACCCCCAAAAGGCAACATACCGTATGGGGGACTCAAGGTGAGTACAGTGACCTCTGGAAAAGGTCAACCTGGAGCTGGATTTAGTTCCGCTGAGAGGAACGTCCCGTCGTGAGCGAGGACCTCAGCTGGCAACACGGTTAGCCCAAGCTTGAGTTAACTCGCCCTTCAGAGTAAAAAAGCAATTTCACCTCAGATTTATAATGCTGTGAGGAAAAACAGGAAGACTGTGTAATCTGGGCCACTATCTTAGGAGAGGCAGTGGGCGCTTTGTCACTCCGCCCGCAGGCAGAGGTGCAGTGGGGAGTGGCAGCACACAGGGGCCCCTGGGTGATCCATCACACCACCACGCTCTCGACTGTTTTATCCTGGTACAGCTGGAAAGCATGGGAGGGGGTTGTAATAAATGCCACGGCAACAGCAGCAACACCACCAACAACAAAAACTCGGATTCGTTTTGTCTGCGCTGATGCCTCCGTGCTGATGCACTAGTTTCCCCATCAACCTCAGTGCAGGAACCCACACGGAGACCCAGCACCCGGGCAGACAGGTGTGAACATCATCACTCGCTCTCTCACTAAACAACAGTGGATCGAGCACTTCTTGATGTGAAGCCCATCTCAAAGGGTTACGTTTGACAGCACACAGTAATATATATATGCACACTGGGACACGAAACCTTTCCGGAAAGCTTTAATACCGTACAGTCACAGTAGAGCCAGGAGTCTTTTCATTAGGTGCTCACAGCACTGTGACCTACTGATTCAGCTACCATGACCATGACCTTCAATGCAGAGGCTAGGGGAGGATCTCACGATCGAATCACCGAACGAACGAACGAGTCCCAGTGTTCTCCCGTATTCTTTACACAGCATTACACATAGTACCATCACTATTACTAGACTACCACTGTAATCTACTGTAACCTATCAGACATGCTGAGAATAGAAGAAAAAAAAATCCTAGATCCAGAAACAGAACGTATGCTTTTATCATACTTAGAGCAGAATTGTCTGTGCAACGGCTTTAAATTAGACATACCATTCGTATTCCAAGAGATAGTGGCCAACAATGAAGATACCTGATGTAACTTATTCTCCCTTAACAAGTCAGCCAGTCCAAGAGAGCCTTAATTCATGTGCTCTGACTGCTCTCTCCTGCCCCAGGCAGCTCTATGGAGAACGGTAAAGCCCGACACAAAAGATCACATAGAGACTGCTGCAAAAAAGATGGGCCCCACCATCACCGCAAATACGACCTGTACTTTATTGGTATATTGTTTTCCATATTGTGTATCAGAGGACGCGCTGTGCTTATATATCCCAGCACAATCAGGTCTGCATACAGTGAGGGTGAAGCCACTGCAGCCTTCCTGCTCTGACCGCTGGCTGTCTGGGGGATCACAGTCAGGAGAGGATCCCACCGTCTGTGCTTGTACTAGTTACCTGTGACAGGTAAAGGCTGAAAGCAGGGCCTGACTGCAAGAGCTTCAGCACAGGGGATGTCATTATTCAGCACAGCTAGGAGTGCGGCTCCCTCTCAGCCATTAGGTTCACTTTAGCCCCAGATAATGAGGCTGGGTCAGTCAGGAGGAAGGCAAGCTAAGGGCCTCCTGTCTCCTCGCTCACTCGCACTTCAGGGACTTTCCGTCCGAAAGAGCCACCCGTCACGGAGACGTGGAGCGGATAGGCGTTACGATTCCGGACAGGTCCGAGCGCTGCTCTTAGCCAAAGGCTTCCCCTAATGAAATGGCGGCAACTGAAAGGGTTTTATCACACAGCCACGCTGGTCTGATTTTAGAGTGTTCAACAAGACACACGGAGAAAACCGGAGAGTGGCGGAGAGCGAATTACTTTTGAAAAACACACACCTGCGTGCGCACACACAGATGCAAACACACACACACACACACCCACGCATAAACACACACGCACAAATAAACTACCAACTTCAGCTCCATTCTGAAGTGAAACCATGAGAGCTCAAAGATGCACACCAAAGCAATATATATTTAAAAATCTCCAATTAAAAAAAGCAAGGAAGGAGGAAACACTGAATCCCAGGCACAGCGCCAGCACCATCTCCCAGGCGCTGGGCAGACAGACAGATGAGGGCTCCGGACGCTGCACTTCACCCTGGCTCTCAACACAGAGCCGACAACAGGAAGTCCCACCATAACAATTAACAACAACCCGCGCAAGCCTTTATAACTCAAGTAAGCAAACCTGCACGCCACTACGACGAGCAGCTCACAGGGTGAAGGGTTCTCTCAGTCAGTCAGGGTCCAGCCGGTCCCAGGGGCCCCAGCAGACAAGGGCTCCTCGCCTCCTCCAGTGACCCCCAATCCACAGGCTCTACCAGTCATGTTTTTGCTCACATTCACATGCAGCATTTCCTCTGGAAGCTCGGACGGACAAACAAAGCGAATATTTACAACAACAAAAGAGGGGATAAAATAATCAACGAAAAAGAATGAAAGACAGAAAGAACGAAAGAAAGGAAGGAATAAAGCTGGCGCTGAGAAGGTTTAACTAACAGGAGACAAAGCACGGCAGACAGAATAGAGAGCGTTTCACTATCAATTATCAGTTGCAGGAGCTCCTGGCGTCGGGTTTAGAGCTCCTTTCAATTAGCAGGCAGCAGAAAGCGCAGAGATGCACGAGATAAACAGGAAGGCCTGCCGACCAGTGTGACCGGTGCTCGTGGATCCCATCACAGCCGAACACACACACACACACACACACACACGCACACACACACACACACACGCGCACGCACACACGCGCACGCACACACGCGCACGCGCACACGCGCAGGACCGGGTTCAGTTTAAGATTCAATATTATGCGGCACTTCTTTGAACGAAGTGGCAGGACAAGGTTCCTAATGACACCAAATGCCAATAAGGAGGAAGCTTTGCTCTACAGGTGCAGGAATAACATGCACAGCCTGACAGTCAAATCGCCCTAATGACAGGAGTGTGGTTTCCTGTCACTCTGAGAGCTTTTCTTTAAAACACTTCACAGAGCACAACTAGAAATGTTTGGCTAAGCAAAACAGTTCTAACCAATTAAAGTCTTGACCTCAAAGGCGAGATTTTGCAGTTCCATAAAAAGTTTTTTTTTTTTTACCTTAACATTTTAGCCATGTTTCTGCTTTTAGAGAAAAATGGAAACGTAAATAACATGAAGCAATTTCACTGAATTACTACAGTCCCTAAACTCTAAAGAAACGCCGTTCATTACAGTAAGTGTAAGACGTTTAGAGGAGCAGTGGGTACGTTTACAACAAACGTTCCAAGATACTGCAGGGAACAAATACCAGCAGCCCCAGCAGAACACAGCAACAGTGTCTACAGTCACATTCAAATACCAATCATAGCATTGCTGTAGGGTTATTCTGTGTCCATTCAAGATTTCTAAACTGTAAATGCAATGAATAAGTTTCTAATACATCAAGTTGAAAAAACTTGGAAAAAAAGGGTGAGGAATTAGAGTGAAAGCAAATGTGAGATTAAGATTCGATTTAAGTTGATTTTTTAAAAGTAGTATCGAATCTGTCAAGCTCTAATTATGTTCTACACAAATTAGTCTGTCTTACAAAAATACAACATTTCAAAATACAATATATATATTTCAAGATGCAGAAGTAGCATGTCTTTGTACAAACAAAAAAGATTTAACAAAAATGCAGCTGCACTATACAAATCTCTGTCCTGCCATATATCCCTAAGATTTTTGAAGAGACTGACTAGAACAAAAGTTTCAAATTTGATAGCTTCGTTTTTTCAGTAATCTACTGAAACGGTTCACACTTCAGAAATATGGAGAAAACCTGGGCTCTGACTGCACCCACTTAACCAAGGCCACCTGTGGATTTACCAGTGCAAAACCCACCCAAGTCTGTTAAAATATGCCAAATCTAGTAATACCTTTGACCTGAATGCTACGTCTATTGTTCAGGGGAGGTAGGACCCTGAGGAGCGCATCTTCAGATCAGGGAGATCCACTCTCTCCAGCTCCTACCTTAAGCCACACCCCTCACCCCCAAACCCGTTTCTATCTCCATCTCACACCCCCCCCCCCCTTTTTTTCTTTCTCTTTTTCCACTCTTTTTCTCTCCAGGTCACTTTGGCCTGAACACTCCATGAAACCACAGTGTCTATCCATTATGTGTGATTTAAAAAGCCCCCCCTCAGTCCACCATCAGCAATCTGTGTGCAGGAGAGTCATGAGTAAAATCTCAATTCAGCTACACCCCCTCCCACACCATTCATTCCGTCTCATCTCATTTCAGCAGTTCCTCACAAAACCCAACCATACTAAAGGCTGCGTTTGGAAAAGGGTTTCCATTCAGGGTGGTTGTTTTTTTTTTTTGTTTTTTTTTATGATCCCTCATTCTTGGTCGTCTCCTCTGTTGAGTCTCATCCCATACACCCTCCCTCCCACAGATCTCCCATAATTCCTTGCAAATGCAGTGCCAGGTTATGAGCCCTATATCATGCTTCCCCTTGTTCAGAATGACTTTCCCTTCCAACTGCCGTTTATATTAGGCAGATAAAATGCCAGGCTGCTTCTCTACGGGGAGGGAGGGGGGGGCAGTGGAGTGAGCAAACGTTAAAGTGAGACTGGACCGATTACTGTAAGCAAACGTTAAAGTGAGACTGGACTGATTACTGTAAGCAAACGTTAAAGTGAGACTGGACTGATTACTGTAAGCATACGTAGCTTTTCTCCCTCCAATTGCACTTGACTGAATCAGTGATCTATTCAGGCAGATGTTGTGATTGTCTGGTTTTTTTTTATGCTTCTGGTCTTCACCGTAGGAGCAGAAGCAGAGCAGAAAATGCTCCTCACGGTCCCTACGTGTCCCCCAGTCTCAGAACCACAGCTGAGAAAAGGCCATAAAAATGGGACTTTGACAAACGTCTCATAAACAATCTGTTCTGTGGCATTTCCTAGGAAGAGCCGACCTCCACAGCATATACAAAGATTTACAACAGCATCTGTTAAATGAACTACCACAGCAAAGCCATGCTTTGTTTATGAGTGAACGCGCAATAACACACAGATTTGAGTTTTTCCATAATTGAGAAGCTGCATGAAGTCACAGATGCATGGCACACTGGAGCCTCCTGCATTACATCCAGTAGTTAACAGCTGTTGGTGCTACCAATTATAATACGGCTTACCATGCTGTCTAACTGAATCCAATGATTATACAACAAAGTTCATAAAATGCCAGGAATGATCAATTTTGTTTACAAAGTGAAAAACACATGTGGTCAGATTCGCTGTGATCAGATTCATTGTGCAGATACAAAACGAAACTTTCTATAATGTCGTCCTGTTTTTACTTTAAGAAGGAATAGTCTTTCAACCATTCTTTCAATTGTGTTGCATTTCACCAGGTATTACTCCACCAAGAAAAAAATACAACAAATTAAATTAAATGTAATATGTGCACTAATATGTCAATGGCTACGACATTGGTGGAAAGACGATATGCAGTTGTGAATTCCGACTTGATCCGAATAATACCGACTAAACTCGATAATTTGGCAGGCGCGGCAAGGTCCTGCACAAAGCAATAGGCATCTTAGACGTTAAGTAGGCTATGAAAACACCACGAGTGATTTACTAGATCTCGGAACGCCACAGCCTCGCTGCCCGCTCCTATTACGCTACTGTAAGCACACAGAAAAGACTGGCAACTGAAACACCGCGGCGAATTGTAATTCTCCAAGATCCGCGTCACATTCCCGACATTAATCGTTAGTGTCCATAGTTCGAACGACAGCATTAATTACCGAGATATTGTACTAATCATTCTGTTAGTTTTCATTCATTTCTCTCTTTATAACACAGGGCTCGTTCCAACGGGCGGGTCCCTATAGGCAATTTACTTGTCTAGCTTGGGTTGCATGAGTCTGAAGAGAAAGTTACATTGCGGCGTACCTGTATACTGCACAAGGAACATGGTCCAACGAGATCAAAACAAGCGCTCGATAAAGTCCCGTCGGTTTTGACAGAGTAGTTGCGGTGTAGCCGTTTCGTCAACGAGACTCCCCGTTAACTGCGGAAGGGCTCGAAGCTGCGCCGCTGCCACCCCTGACTGCTCCGCTCCACAGACTGGACTGGAGTCAACAGACTGAGAAGAGGAGGATCTTTCGAGGTGCTTACAATCAGCCTGCGCGCACAGACCACATGCTCAAAAGAAATGTACATTCGCCGACGCACAAAAAGACAAGTCAGATGTGACAACCGTGCGCATGCAGTGAGCAATATTTAACACTCCCTCTGACAAAACCGCACGAATCCTCCACGTACTTCGAAACTAATCGCAGAAACGGAGGAGAGACTGACCGTTGAAAAAATGATGGCAAAATATCACGATATTCTTGTCGTGCTCCGAGAAGCCTTCAGGTTCGAAGTTATACAACGCAAACCATCAGTTATAAAACGACGCACTGGCAAAACAAAGTTTATCTGTGTGCGCAGCTGAATACAACCAGTCATTCTTCATTCCACGTCTTATTCTGTGTGTAAAATCCTATACGTGATGTCAGTGGCAGTTCAATGTATGTAATAGGTTTTTACAAGGACAGGGTAGAGCGCACATAGGGAGAAAACAATGTTTCACGCCAGTAGGGGGAGCAGGAATCTATGTATCGTCACCATCAAAGCACAGTTCGATTAAGGGCTCATTGCCATATAAACTGTAAATGGGCTCCCTGTTAAAGCCTCCTAAATTATGTAGACAGTCAGCCCATGCAGGAAGGTAGAAAAGTGATAGGAAACTACTGCGTTCACTTTACTGTAACATCAGTGGGAAAATGTCTGAAGTGAATGCAGTCAAATGATTATCAAGCTAAACGATTCATCTAAAGTGTTGTATTTATGCTGGTGCCAGTGCTGTTAAAAAAGCGGAGTAAGACACCACTCCAAATCAAATACAAAGGCCACAAAAATATCACTTGCTGATAAAGTTTCGTTTAAAACAGTGTAACCTTCGTTCATTAAAACTGAAATGCCTGCTATTATACTGGCTGTAAGGTGGCAGGTTGTTCAGAATGAAGTGTTGATTTTCGCTTAAGTGTAGTTAGTCAAGGTTAAAACGATAACTGCCCATTGATACTGGATGGATAACAGTAAAACTACACAAAACAGTAAAACCAACGCTCAGGCCTTGGGGTCCATCTATCCAACCAGCCTGGAAAACTTGTTTCTTAGATTTTGCTGACACAGAAAAAAAAGTTCGTTTTCACACGGTTTGTTTAAAACTATTCACAAAAGTCAAACTCACAATAATGTCTGGAATGAATAAGTCCCTCCCTCTCCTCCACCGCAAAGATTCACCAGGAAGCGAGCGGAGAAAAGAGCCATCTTACGCTGGGAGGTGTAACAGGTTGCTAGGGAGCAGACGACGTGACAGGTGCAGAACAGGCAGGAGAGGGAGGGGATTAACGATTAACCCTGCAGGGCGAGCAGCCGATCGTTAACGCCCCCTAGTGGTTGATGCCAAGCGCCCGCCCGCAGCCCGGCCCGGTCGTCCTGCGCTGGACCTCCGCTCAGACGCGCTCCGTCTCCTCCTTTTCGATGCAGCTTCACCCCCGCCGGCAGCTGCCAGAAGGCGGGAGGGCGACGGCGTGCCCTGGCCTCCGTCCCCCGAAGGCCCCGGGGGATTGGGCGTGGCCGTCTGCGCCTGCTGGGCTCATCCCTGACCTTGTTAGCGTGTCACCACCCTGCACACGCGTGCTCCCTGCATGGAGATAATCATGACACCGTGTTCTCACTGACACTTAACGCCTACAAATCCGGCCAAACTGAGGCAAAACACTTGCACCCATTATGCCTATAACCGTTGTCAAATATTCAGTGATTTTTGTAAAACAGTCTTTACCATTTAAGCTTGTGCCTCAGACACCAGGTTATTTTTGCCTGCAGGTTTTAAGGGGAGAGGGACATACAACACCCAGACCGTTCTGAGATGCTAACTGATCAGTGTTTCCCATAACTTAGTTCCTACTGTATATGGTAGCAATGTAATTGAATCCCATTGCAGTTCTTTCTGGTAATATGGTTCAATAGCATTACTGCTTTACAAATAAAGATACAGGACTATATAACCAATGCAATACGAGCTTCAGGAGGGCAGAAACATATATTGGCACTTGCAGAAGTCCAAGTAATGTGTATAATAAAGTGTACAGTGCAAATCCCTAAACCGGTTCCCTAACTCTGAAGATATATCATTTAGATAAGATGGTGTTCTGTGACATTTATTAAAAGTATACAATCAGGATGTTTTTTTTTTTCACACAGCAGAGTAACGAAGCTTCAAAGTGATGCTCTGTTCCTTCAGTCACTAATTACCTTATTCTCCAGTCCACACAGTTATATTTAAACACCTGGATATGCTTTTCCTATTCTCTCCCAGAAGCACACAAACCCTCCTGCCATTTCTTCCATAATCTTACACTTGTCTGAATGTGAGAAACGTTTGTGGCAAAGGTTAAACAACGTGTGCGGGTGTCCTCAGCTCAC
>JAOYMR010000006.1:18239107-18267237 GCA_025802075.1 Tenebrosternarchus preto | reverse complement strand
CATCCACCCACTCATCCAGACTCATTATCCTTCCCACATATGCAGCTTCGTCCACAGCTCACTGTGAAGGTTCTCTCTTGTTCTACCCCGAGTTACTGAGCCATGTTTGCTTGGTCTGTCTACTCGTCTTCGCAAGTCTGCGCCTGGACTGATCTCTCGTCTTTGTCTAGCTTGTGGTAGCCTGTTTGGCGTAGTTTGATCTCTGCCTGGTCGATGTCGTTTTTGGATTGTCCTTCAGTCTGGTCTGCCTGATCTGTCAGTAAGGGCCTGTTCGGCTCAAGCACCTGCATCTAGTCACTGTGCTCTGTAACAAATTGGCAGCAAGTATTTATCAAATGCATTGTACAGCTGCTGATCAGTCCTCTTCAGCGGTTAGGGAGCATTCTGACCCCTTCGTTTAACTGAAACAGTACATTTTCAACATGCATATTTGTGGTCTTGCTTGAATGGATTTTTTCAAACCACACCATGGAATTTAAATAAGATTAAGGTCAGGACTCTGACTTGGCCGTTCTAAAATATAAATCTTTAGAATTTTAGAACTTCAGAAGTTTGAAACTATAGAGCTTTAGAATTTCCAAACACAACTTGGAATTTATTATTCCCTCAGTAATGGCAGACCAGACAGGTCATGAGGCAGAAAAGCAGTGGTACACCATTCCACAACGTTACGCGCCTCTCCCATGATCTACCGTTTCGGATTTGTCTTGCGTTTTCAGAACACTGTTCCACTTGTGTTACAGAATACCCAGGTGGCCCACTCCCATTCACCATTTTTTACTTCGTGGTAGACTCATACACACACAAGTTATGAAGTGTAAGAGAAAACTGCAGATGCTCAGCTGTCACCCTAAGGTTTTTCAGAACGTTTGACGATTACATTGATCTTTGAAGACAATGTGGGAGAGCAACAACCATTTTGTATATCTTCTCGTTAGTTCTACTTTTGTAGACTATTTGGCAGATTATAGACGGATGTGGTCCTTTAGAAACGGCTTCTTGACCATTTGGTCTTTTAAACTTCAATAACTTGTCTTCAGAGTTCCTCTGAATTGTCCTTTATAGTAAATACTGCAGTTGAACAGAAGACTGTGGAAAACATCAAGGTGGATCCACAGGCCCATGTCAGATCTACTGAACTGACTGGCTCCAGACACACACTATTTATAAAAACATCATTACCATTACTATAAAACAGAGCATGTGTTTTACAAACACTGCTGTTTGTTAAATAATTGTTAATAGCATAAATAGTACATGAATAGACCACAGACTTACAGTTCGTCTTAGAATTGTATTTTAGGTCAAGTATGTCTTAAAAAGCTTTTTCATGAACAAATCTTTTTGGTGCGTGTGCGTTCACACATTTGTTCTTGAAGATTAACTTCTACAGCAGGCAAATAAAAAAAAAATTCAAATAGAACAAAAGAAAATGGATGTATCCAACAATGCTTTTTCTAAAAGCATCTATTTTTCCTTCTTCCCTCCTTAATATCTGGTTGGGACGTTTCTTTCAAGGAAGCCAAAAGGTCCTTTCATTTTACACTGCCTGCTTCCAGGGATACTACATAATGAGTCCCATTTCTAATTATAAGTTGTTAAAAATATGCAAACCAACCAAGAGACTGAAGACCAAGCTCCTGTGAGTGCATCATGTTCAGTCCTTAGACCTTAGAAAAACATAACCCCCTGCCCCCTAAACCATAAACATTACATAAAAAAACTTGACAAAGCACAGTTCAGCTAAGCTAAAAGCAAAGATCTGGGCCTAAACTAGCATTTCTAATGACAATGGCAAAAAGAAGCAAAGGCATCCACACATTACATGTGTCTGTCTGGGAGAACTTTTGCTTCTGGCTCTTTGAGGATGAGTCTTTGAACACTGCTATATTTAAAAGACTCCGGGGAAGGACCGCACTGTCATCCTCCTCCCCTTTCCTGAGTAGCAAGAAAGGTTTACAAACGGTTAAAAGTTTAAAGGGATTTTGATCCAGGCATCTTTATGGAAGCCAAACTTGAGGCCCCCCCCCAAATAAATGTGTGGTTATGAATTAATACCATCTAAATGTCTTCATCTGCATATAAATATGCCTTAACAAAGCCATGACAAACAAATCTGCATGATTGTGTGCAGAGACCTCAGCAACCTCACACAGCATTATGCAGATTGCCTTGTCATGCCAGCAAAGCTTATTATTTCAAACTGTGAAAATTAGACAATACGACGAACGTCAGTGGCGTGAGAGAACAAAGTTAAAAACAGGACATGAGCAGCAGGCCACGTGAGACAGGGTTCCAGGTCTGGAGGACCAAAGACCAGCCTCTCTGACTTACCTGCACGGCAACCCGGCTGTCGCTCAGCTCCCGGACGCAGGGACGCGGGGCGCCAGCGTTGCAGCCGTGGCTGTGCTGCTCAGCCTGGCTACCTCTGCAACGAGCAGCAGGGAGCCAATTAGACCGTGGAGCTCACCACGAAAATGACAGTAGGCTCTACCCCACCCTTCTCCCCATGAGCTGGTGCTCAGTATTATTACCACGAATGGCTGGAAACCATTATTAGGCTCTCCGGTCCTTAAGAAACACAAACTGGATGGGGGATGGGGGGGAAGACACCCTAGATACTACAGATTACAGTGCAGGTGATATGCCTGTTGACGTGTCTGCCTGCAGCACAGAATCACACCCTAGAAACCCTTCTATGCTCAGAGTTGGCCGGTTTTACACTGGGCACAGACGGCAGGCTCCTCTCACAGACCAGCGGAGACTACAAAACGACTCTATTGATTGGTGTAGGTGGCGTCTTTTCCCATCTGCATCTTTTTTTTTTTTCCTTCGATTCCTCCGCTGCCCTTGAGGGTCAACAAAGACTTCTGTGATGAAACACGGACCAAGCAAGGAAATAAACGCCGCTAAACGGGGGCCTTTTGTTCTACCATCGCGATGCCCTGCGCAAAGCGAGCGAGCGCAGCCTCTGGCAGCTGCCAACGTTCCCCAGAGGTCACGTTCAGCGCCGCCTTTCTGTCCAAGACGTGAAAGGAGCTGGAGTGGGAGCTGTCAGCATCGTAGGAAGGTGCTCAGAAATAGCTGCTTAGCCCCGATAAAGACGGGGAAGTTACGATAAGAATGTTAAAAGCGCTGCACAAAAGGACGAAGAACATACAAAAGTAGTGTAAAGCAAATGAATAGAAATTCTTTGTTCAGAACAATCCTATTGTTATTACAATTTCATGCTCATCCACTTTAAAGCCTGATCCTGCAACACAGCTGTACGCTTCAGCACCGGAGATGCAGCACGGCTGTACGCTTCAGCACCGGAGATGCAGCACGGCTGTACGCTTCAGCACCGGAGATCCAGCACGGCTGTACGCTTCAGCACCGGAGATCCAACACGGCTGTACGCTTCAGCTCCGGAGACTCAATATTTCTGGTCTATTCAGTAAAATAATAGCAGAGAAGCAAGATAAATAATACATTCCGATGAAAAAAAACATTATGTTCCAAGTTCTCCAGATCATCCATCTCTGATACAGGAAAAAGCAGAGTGGTGTGATGTGTGCTGTCTATGATATGGGCTATGTCTGCCAGTAATACTACACTCCCACAGTCAGCTGTGAAGAACACATCTGAAGATTGAACTACAGTGTATTCAGAAAGCCAAAGATGACAAAAATGCTAGGCCACCCTCTCACTATGTGCTGATGCTGAACACGTACTATATGCACTTCTTAGCCAAACTATCACACAAGCTAAACATCCTGGACAACAATACAGCATGCAGATTAGCTGATGATGTGTTCTCATAACCAGTTAGATATGTGCATCATGTGACAGGACACCTTTGTCAATGTTTGTTATAATGTTAGATTTTTAAAAATCCTAAATCATCAACAGGATATACAAAAGAAACCTTTCCGTCATTCTGTCAGCCTTAGATTTTACATTTTTATTTAATCAAGCTAAAGCCAATTTCATTGGGTTCAAACTATTTCCAATCTCGCTATTCTTCTTCTGCGCTAACGAATAGCAGCACAATAATAATCCATCCCGAGCCGGGACAGATCGATCAGCTGAAACCATTGCAAGGACCTACCAGGATTTCACTGGGGAACCTTGATTGCACATCGATACCTCACAGAAAAATGAGTCAGGCAGCCACCTTTGTAACCACTCTATCAGTACAAGAAGGGCATCGCTTCCGAGTTGAAGAATCGAGCGGCCCAGCCGAGCAGGCGAACGGGCCTCAGCCAATCAGCACGCGGGGAAAAAAAAATCTGATGAACGCCCACTCATTAAGCCCTAGTCCAGCTCCAGAGTCACAAACCAGTTAAAACAGAAAAAAAAACAGTTAGTTATTTGTTCTGATGAATAGGACGGAGTTAATATACATGTTTCGTTTTGGCCTTTCTTTTAGAAAAACACAGTTGCGATGTCCTTTATGATAATGATGCTGCAAAACCCTTTGTTCAGTGTTTACAACAATAAATGTTCACTGGAGAGAATTACTGTATGTGATTAAACAAAAATCAGGCGTATGCACCTTCAGTATCTTCAAACGTCCATTAGCGCTCAGCTCTCATGCTACATCAGGTACATGAAGACACGTGTTGTAAATGCAGCGTTGGGTTCAGACAGGGTTTAGCACCTGTGAGACCTCACACTTCATAAGCAACATAAAAGATGTAATAAATAGCTAGGTCATGTGACCTCTCTGAGGTCCTATTACTAAAGGATCTACCATCCATAGACGTGTCCATGAACAAATGGCTTCGCAGTGGTTACTTGTTGTAATGGTCCCATAGAGTTCCGTCAGACGGCACACATACTGCTGAGGTACATCATGCTGAATATGTCAAACTCGTACGTTTGAGGCCTGTGTGAGTGTCACATGTACGAAGAGCCTACGTGTTCAGGAACTTTCCTGTACATGTGGCTGACGCTGCACTACAGCAAATGATCTCGCCGTGGATCTAACGGGGAGGTCTGGGTCTGCGTTTCACCGTTTCAAATGTCCAAGAATCCTTCAACTTCATCCTGTGTTATCCTGAAACCTAACGACAGCCTGGTTTATCTGTATGTCTCATGCTGTCACATACAGATCTGTACTACACCAAAAAAGAAACAAAAAGATTCTTGAGTTCTATGTTTCCAAACAGTTTAACGATACGCGTCTTAAGACGGAGAACATCTCAAATTGCAGCTTATCAAGACTATTTCATGGTTTCATTATTTTTTTCATGCTTGAGAGATGCTGCAAAATGCAACACCGAACAAAAATACAAGCAACAAATCAAGCCTAGTTGGTAGGCGTGTCCTCCCTTTTGAAATAACATTTATCTGTCAGAAATATCATTTTTAAAGTGAGAGCTCTCTCAAACACCCATGGCTCTACAGCATATTTAACAGGGTTAGGAAGCTTTTAATATTTAGCATGCGTGCGCACACGCACACACGCACACCCAAGCTTCTTTCACTCAACAATGAACCACGGTCCATTGATTACCTTATCAGTACGATGTCAGAAGTGAAAGGTCCATTTCTATTTGTATGCTCTGAACATAAAAGAGCAAGAGGAGGGAGCAGCGTGCTCAAATTACATAAGCCACCTGGAAATGCCCAGCGACAGCATTCTAAGAGATACATTTACAAATAAATGTGTGTGACAAGAACAAAGGCTAATGGATTTTCGGAGGCCATTCAGGCCACATTTTTAAACTGAACCCACCACTTGTTTGTTCCGTTTGAATTACTTCTTGGATGTGACTCACATCCAGAGCTCCTCGCAGCTAAAACCCTGGAAAGACTCTTTTGGGATTCTGGTTACTGTAGCCACTGCAGTTTGTGTTTTGCATAATAGACGATCTAGAAGAAAAACACGTCAAAGACGTGGTTTAACAGAAACACAACCGCGCAAAGGGCGGCGTGTGAGTAACTGGATGGTGACAATTTTTGTGTTGCTCCAGTAACATGCTTTAGAGTGAAGCATCATCCATGAGTATCTATAACTATGAGGTTAACACTCAGGATATCGAGGCTAATTCAAAGGCATTTACATCTGTCTCAGATGCATCTTATAAACCTCACATTACACATATACAAATATATATGCAAATGGACAAATAACCATATTCTTGAATTCTGAAGTCATATTTGATACTTTTGCAGTCATATTTAATATGTTTGCAAGACTGCAAAAGTATGCAACTCATAAACATAAAAACACATGTATTTTCTCTGCTGTTATTGATCCAATTGGCCCGCAGTGGCAGCCATTTTCAGTCCTGTCTGTTGTGATGAGTACTTTCACCTTCATTCTCATCTTCAGTGAAATGAGTTTTCAGAGTTCAGTTCAGCAGGTCTTGGCTGGTCAAAAATAATGCACAATTTTTTGGCACTGAAAAACTCCTTTGTTGCTGAAACTATATGTCCTGCAGTCACATCACCAGTAAAGGCCAGTGAAAGAGCACCAGGCACCCCCACGTTGGGATGCAATACTGTGCACAGTCCTTTTCCCACATGTCCCTACTTCCATCAGTCAGGTATAAATTAGGCCTTGCCATGTTTTTGTCTCATATCTTTACTTGACCTCTTTGGTGCACAAACTAATGATGTAACCGCATACAGGAGATCATTTAAAAAACCCTCAACAGTCCTCTAGAATATCAGCACCACAGAAAAAAAGCAGTAGCCTACATCCCTTTCAATATGGAAGTACACAGTCTCTGAATGAAAGTGGACTGCAGTACCATTTTCATTTCAAAGTCACTGTCCACTTACATATGTACTGATCATGGTCACTGTATCCACTGCAGCCCTAACAGCTTAAATAAAACATTAATATAATAAATGGTCACACAGCAAGTGAGGAAAAAAGCTCATCTATCATCACCTGGTGATTTAAATATCTAAATTAGCTCCTATTGACCTTGATGGGCTCTCTTGATGGGCACAGTGCTTCCTCTTAGGTGGGTGGATTTGCTCATATCTGAAACATGTTTCTTCAGGATTGAAATTAGTCAACCCACCATTCTTAACATTTTAAACTCACTTAGGACAAGGTTTAGCTCTAATAAATACATAAAATATCGGAAGAATGGCTCAGAGAAACTACACCAATATGACACCCCGAATGAAACCAACGGATGACAGCGACTCAGGATAACACAGGCTATGGCAGGTGCTTTCAGACATGTGACGAGCCCCATACTGCAATAAATATTTCAGAGCAGGTTTGATGGAACTCTCAACGGTGAGGCAACGTGGGATGAGCTTTTAAAGCTTTGCAAGCATCATAGAATTGTTAATGAGAAGAGGATGAAGAGAATATACGCAAATACACACCAAATCTTTTATGGAAAAATGTTTTAAAAAAAAAAAAAAAAATACATGAATATTTTTTAAAGAGAGTAAAACGTTCATATTTGATGGGTCTTTTTGTAGGTATATTCCTCTTGGATCATTATTGGTTCTATATTTTTAGAACATAGCAAAAACCTGCTATGGCATTTTCTAATGAACAACACATTCATACATTCATGCAATTCTACCTCCATCTGAGAAAAGAACTGAAGGGGGAAAAAAGCAATGAAAAATTAATAAGAAGAAAAACACTCCTATATAAAAGGAAGAGAATCTAAAAAGAATAGCAAAGATAATGGTTTCATCAATGTGGCAAAAAACTGTAGTACAGAAGCATAAGTACATTTTCACTGATTTCTGGAGAGACCAATCCAACATTCAACCAACTTAAGCAATCACCTACTTCACCCCAAGTGTAACCCCTCTTTGATCCCGACGCAGAAGAGATCGGTTCTTGATCGAGCCGCATGTAAACAGCTGCTCATCAGTTTGGAGAATCTGAATCTCATTGACAGCCCTGTGCTGGTAACAGCGAGTGCTGGTGCTCTCCTCATGTGTTGCTAGGACACGAAACTTTTCAGGCAGATTGTTGCGGGTCCAGCGTTTGCACAGTCCTGACACTCTCACACGCTGCACCACTTCTCCACCCCCCACGCTCTAAAAATACTGGGCATGCATGAGTCTGTAAAATCTAATGAGAGAATATAAAATAGCATATAGAGGTGCACAGCCAGATAACTGAAGATCAAGACTAACAGGACACCTAAAGAGACAAAAAAAAAATCCCAACTCATACTACGACGCATTTCAGCTAAAGCCTGTCAAACTCTGTTCCTGCCCAGCAGGAAAAATTCTTACTTACATTTACCAGCATAAGCCGTAAGCCTTAGCTTTCAGGCATCAAACTGCCTGCAGGTGTTCCTGCGTTGAATTCAGTTGTTTTTGAGTTACACCAGGGGAAGAAAAAAAAACAAAAAACAGCAGCTCTGGTAGTTCCACTCGAGGCCTGAACGGAACGATGGAGTTTGGGGTAAAGAGCTGAGGGATGGTAATAAACCCTGCTTTTTCTCCAGGGCTCCCATGTCAAAATGAAGGAAGAAAGGCTAAAATAGAACCTGTGCTTGTGACTCAACAAAGTATAGCTATCTCTTCAAGGTGGATGAGAGAAGTTTTTTTTTTTTAGTTTACGCTTTCACAGATCACACCTTGGTGTATATATGATTCACCATAAGAAAATGACTGGCTCATCTCCATCTTTAAAGTGCAAAACTTTAGGATTATTCCACCTTTGGTGGTGTCATTACTTGCCAGTCATAAAGAGAATACCACTAAATTATCTGCAGATAGAAATATTGATACTTCTGTTATGTGACCTAATTTTCAAAGAATTCAGATGTATATACTTTTAGCAAGAAATGCAGTATTGCAGATTACGCAGGTGAAGCGTTTTTAAGAACACATGTGAAACCTGATTATTTTGAAGAAGCTGTGTATTTTAAGAAGGCTCTGTTATCCCACACAGAGAAGCTCTAATGATGCGATTTGACGTCAGTACAGTAGGCGCAACCCATATCTCGGCAGTAGTTACTGACTGCAGTGCTGTCGTCTCATCCATGCATGCTACTAGGTTCGTAACGTCGATTATTTTCTGCCTTACGATTCTTTAGAAGCTACACAAAAATTGTTGTTTTTCTTTGACTTTCTGTGGTGACAAGAACGTTTCCAAATACGCGGAAGTCGCTGTTGTATCGTTACAGCGCATCACTTCAAAAGGAAGCGAAGTAACTTAAGCAAGAAAATGGATGTGACCATGACTCACAGAAGCATTGTTATGGTGGGATTCGTGCGCGGTTGCAAACACGCGGCAATGTAAACTGAGTTACCTAGGTTAGCATGTTTAGATAGAGCATACTTAACGTTAGCTATCTAGCTAGCTAAAAAAAGTTCGACTTTCAAAAACTAGCTACAAAACAGGAAACATTCAACTAGGTGGAGATGCAATATGTTATAGTTCTAGCGACTAACGCACGGAAAGTCAAACAAGTCCGCAGACATTCCCTGGAATGACACGATTCACAACACAAGCCAAGACGATACAACAAGCTAAGCTAGCCAGAGAATACACCCCAGTAAGCGACGCCTTAAACTTAACATGCCTTAATCGTTAGCCAGTTAGCTAGCTAGCATGCTAACGTGGAGACATCTCATTAATAATTTTTACGTTGTTTAGACGAAAAATCCAGTTTTAAATTGTGCAATTGTCTGTGCGTAGCATTGGCAATGTGTGCTGGAATATCCAGTAGTTCGTTGTCACATACTGGAGTACTTACCGCTTACTTTTTCAACATCAAAACGCGGCACACGACCACTCGGATGACTTCCACTTGGTTACTAGGCAAGCCACTGATAAGCAACGGCGCTGTCAAAGGAGATGTAAACACTAAGCATTATGGGAACCTGGAGGACAACGTGGTTATACGTTCACGCGGGATAGCGTGTAGCGACATCTACAGGGACCGAAAAAACCCTATAGAACAACAGGGGAGGTCCTTGTGAATTAGGCCAACAGGTTATCTTGCTGTTTTGGATGGATGGATTATGAAATGGGCTGTATAAAATCATTTCACAAATGCAGCTTAAAAATAAAAGTTAAAATCAACATTATTTTAGCGATATTATTTTTTAAATTGTTTTTATTATTTTTGATTTTGGCTGGAATTTTTAGCTCATTGGCTGGTATCAAGCTAATTGCCAGCTACTGAAGTGTTTATTACTAGATCAGCCTCAAAAGTTTTAATCAAACGTTTGGCATCACCAAAAGTTACCAACATGAGAACAATTAAACTAAACAAGCCTATACAACATTTAATGCATACACAGTGTTTTTTCACTTGATACATGTGCAGTTTCACTCCACATGGTAGCTGTGAAATGACAATGAGGACAAAATAATGTACTTCCATGCTATTTCAAAAAAAAAAAAAAAAACCTGGAATTGTTGCACAACATTATAATGAGCCACATCTAAAAAAAACAAACATACAAAATATCTACTAAAGACACATCAGCCAATAAATCCATAGGTTTCCTGACATTTTTATTTGCCCTGTCATAATGCTATTTAGAGGGAACACTTACTTCATGAGGGATAGTGCTCTGAGAACATGGTCTTCCATTCCTCTGGGAGAGCAGAGTGGTGGTGATGAGACCGGGGGTCAATAAGTTGTCTGGAGTTAGATGAAGCACTAAAGCCCAAGGACTTGCTGTCACTCTATGGACAAAGAGAAAGAAGAAAGCAAAGCTACAATATCGTGACAAGACAGTTGCTATGACGTCTACATTATATGTGATTTTTAAAAATAAACTGCCAAATTAAGTGAGAGTTTAAATCACATTGATGACATAAGAGGGTGAAGTAAATCTACCGTCTTATGAATCAAGGTAGAATAAATCCCTTCCTTGCTCCCTGGTTGATCAGTATATGAACTGAGACCACAATGCTTATAAAAATAGCTAGTGTGCCAGCTGATGTGCCAAAGGCATTGCCTTTATACATGGCTGGAAACGGATATTCGGGACAATGTGTTCCGCTGTTCTGACAGCCGTAGGCCACAGCTAGCAGCGGCAAGCTTGGGAGGCAGAGGCAAACTCATAGTGGGCTGCGGGAGTCTCCAATCAAAGTCCGACAAGGCCGGGAAGGCTGGTGTGGATAGCTGGGAGGTGACTGGCTCACATCTCTGCTGCTCACATCCCACTGAGGCATTTCAAACCAGGGAACTTCCAGAGTCTGCCTAGCCTGGCCCCCCAACCGCGCGTTCGGGATTAAGAATAACTGCTGAGAAACGGAGATCATTTTCTATGTTCAAAGCAAACTGCCTGGTCTGATTATACCTTTGATACTGTGGATGACATGGAAGAGAGCGGCGCATACTTAAGGACGACTGGAGGAATAAAAAGCCTTTGAACTTGGGCTACAAAAAGAGAATGGGAATGCTGTGGTGTGCATCCTACTCAAGTGCAGTGTTTGGATCAAAAAGGAGCAGGAGGACACTGACAAAGACGTGTGGGCAGACGTGGCAGAGAGCACAGGTCTGACAAACACAGCCTGAGGTAGCATAAACATCATTTTCACACAAATTAGTTGCTAGGAGTTTGACTACGTGCATCTGTGTGTTTGTACTGGTGGGTGAAATGTGCATCTACTTTCACTGTAGATCCCCTTGTGACAGAAGAGACCCAAATGTTTGATGGATAGGAATATGTATTCTAAGGGATACTGTATATTCAGCCTTACAGCAAATGTGTGTGTGTGTGTGTGTGTGTGTGTTTGTATGTGTGTGTGCATGTGTGTGAGTGAGTGTCCACTTATCCCCAGGTCTAGACTAACTCTTCTCTGTCCAGATGCTGTAAATAGGAGCAGATGTAGTTGATACTGAGCGCAAATGTATTTCTATGGAGTTACAGACATGGATAGCTCCAGCTACAGAGTTCTCTTGCTAATGGGTTCATTTTTCTGTCTGGTTTACACTGAAAATAATCCAAAGATCAGGGGTTTAGAGGCCACACTGCCAGGTGTAACTGATATGGATACTATCTGCATAAAGAAACACACTGGCTGGAAATGAAAATGAAATCAAATCAAAACCCTTTTAAGAAAAAATCTGGAATTTACAGGCTTTGTTTTATTTTTTCCTGTCAGATTTTGCACAGCCAGGGGTCCAGGCAATTCATGATGCTGAAATGCTACAGTGCATATGTTTTTTTCTTTGTTCATATTCTATTTCTAGGGCTGATGATGTGTTAGAAAGAATGTGTGTTTACTAGCCTTTACCATTGTGTAATTGATAATGTGTTATAGAGAATGTGTGTTTACTAGCCTTTGCCATTGTGTAATTGATATAAATACATTTTGCTGTTGTGAGTATATAAATTGAACCATTAAAAAAAAATGAATTCCACACCTTTGACAGCTCTAGACAAAGCAGATGGTGTATAATTAGGTCAGAAAACTACCTATCTAAAACTTGTTGGAAAAAAAAAAAACTCGTCAAAATGTGTGTTTTGCTTTAGAGATGAATTGAGAATAAGGCAGGTTCAGATGCTGTGACATGTTATGACTGCATGACATCATATAAAGTATGACGATGGATGGTAGTGTATATACAGCCTAGAGACAACGGCAAAAATGTAACTGTAAGATTTCAAGAGCGTAACAAAAGAGACTTACATATGGATGTTCCTTTGTGCTGATGTCTTATTCAAATGTGTTGAGCGGAACACAGACGTACTGAGAGAAGTGGCCATGAACACTGATAGAATGAATTCAGTCCAGTTTCAGTCTCTCTCTGTCTTTAAACAGCTCATTTTCCTGCTCTGCCACTGATTTGACATGCTTGCAGCAAACATTTGCTTAGCTGTACTGCCTCAGTTACATGTCCAGTTCATCAAATGAAGTAAGGAGAGAGAGCAGCCAGTTAAATCATTAGATTAGTTAGAATGAAAAAGGTTGATCTAAAATTGATGAAATGGCAGATAGCATATATTCTAAGAAACAGCTCAAAAACAATATTTACATTTTTAAAATAAATTCTAATTAAACAACACATATACATACTGTTGAATGCAGTTTATGCTCTGAGGTCTTGGAACCAGAGGGATGTGGTATTAAGGTGTATCAAATGAAAGGACAGACAAGTATATTTTGCCAGTTTTTGACAAATTGCAAAAATCTGAAAGACAAAAAAAAAAAAAATCAAAGAGTGGCTATCTGTAATGACAAGAGGGGAGCAGCAGGACACATTTGCAGAGATGAATGACATTTATTGGGTCAAATTCAAAACTATGGTGGAAGATACATTAGACAAGGAGACTAAACCAGAAAACATAACAAACACAAACAAAGGAAAACCAAGATAAAGAAAAACACAATCAAAACAGCTGTGCGCAAGTTTGCACAGGAACAGTTACGTTAGCTGTGACATAGAGCAAACTTTATGACAGCATCAATAACCGACTACAAGGAAAACGAAACACAGGGTACAAATACTCTGGGAAATCAAAGCAAAATAAGACCCAGATGGGATCAATACAGGGAAAACACATGACAGGATGAGGGTGGAGACAAGGATCAAAACAAAACACGACCACGTGGAAACATCAACAGAGAAACACTGTCATGTATATTTGGCCAATGTCAGTTATGCAAAGCTTGTGCAAAGGTGCCCAATACGTAGTGATAATCTGTACAATCTGCAGAATGTTTACAGAATTTACTCATTTTTTCACTGTTTTAGATATATAGAGTTCCAGGATTTCTACTGGCCCAAGATGTGATGCAACTAACTTCACTCCACCAATGCAAGTTGGGACTGGATCTTCAAGAGTGGCATCATCATCAAAGTTTTGGTGGAAGGGTCTCCTTGAACCCAGTCATCATGGTGGAGCTGTGCTGAGAATAAGGCAGCAGTCACAGGCAGCAGTTCAGCTACACAGCAACTGGTACAAAAAAGGTCTCACTTCCCCTGCCATGGAAAACAGGCTGCTGTGTAATTGGACTCATATCCTAACAAGACATCAGATAAAATAAGTCTGACAGAGGGAAAAAGAAAGGAAAGGGGGGGGGGGGGGGTGTATGCTGTGGCAGACTCAGTCTTCGTGGAGAGAAACATAGAAACATAGTAACAGGGTCATTAGCTACTTAACCAGCTGAACTGGCATGTAATAATTTCTGCTAATCAGAGTTACATGTTGACTGATACAGTGGCTCTCTGGTCAGGTATAGAGAACAGCGTCAACACATGAGGTGATAAAACACCAGCACATAGTGTATATTAAAGCTCTATACAAACAAAAAAACATGTGTCTTTTAGCCTGTATCTTTTAAGCTCTGTCTTTCAAGTATGCCAGTGAGTGTGATTCACTTGCATGTGTGGAAAGTCATGGTTAAGTAATAATCTTGTTTTTTCAGTAAGTCTGTATAGTGTTTGTGTCTGGAAATAAAGGACATGCTGATGGACAAGTCAGAGTTTGTGCCAAATGTAGGGCTTTAAAAGCCAGTCAATGAAACCAGCAGAGAGGCTTACAAACTCATTTAGATTTGAAGATGATGTGAATGGTGTAGAAGTTCTTTATAGCATCCTGTGGCTGATTTGATGAATTGGGAACAAATCAGATCGTGCTTGTGGACTTCAACCCCTCTCAAATCCTTCCTAGCATGAACAGAGCCTCTTAGTGTTTAGAGTGGGCAGAGGCCACATATTGCTCTAAGCAGAGCTACTGAGGATGTTTTGGCTATCCAAGAACCCTCACAACAAAAGCCTTTGTATGGTTAACCTGTGGACGTATGCAGGGGTGAACCTGGGCTAGAGGATACTGAAGCTGAGCTCTGTCTCCTCTGCTTTATATGAACGAGAAGTGGAGCTGGGCTTCGGGACTATAATTTGATGGAAATGTAAATAATTTCAAACATAATCTTTTTTGAAAATCTATTCCACTATGCAATCTGATAAACTGCATTACCACATCACCCCCAGACAGCAACACGTCACCATCCATTCCATCACTTTCTAACAGTCATGAGATACTTACAATTTTTTAGCTTACAATTTTTACAAGTATGTTTTCAATTTTTACCAGTGCATCTTGTAAGTTTTCATGGTGATTGAATTTGTCACATACATAGTTTATGATTTTTTTGTTTTTTTTTACGTTCAGTAGCCTAGGATATTGCTATTGTTTCTCTCTGTTACAATGTTATTTTTAAAGTAATTTCAAAGCATTCTTTGACATAGCCTTGGTAACTAAAGTTTGTATAGTTACATATAATCATCATCAATGTTAGCTCAGTTAAGCATGTCATAAAGTAAAGCTTCTTTGATCGTGAACTGCTGTTTATTAAGGTGCCATTACAGCATTCAATGTTTCGTCATCTGACTGTTATTAATTGTAATCAAAAGTTACACTTGCAATTGAGTTAGAATAGAGACATATATGACTGTCCCAAGGAAAGGGTGGACATTAGTGACATATACTCAGAGGTCATAAGAAGATGCTGTTTTTGAAGTTAGAAAACAATAAGATGAGATTCTGATATCATCCTGACGACAAAATTAATAAATAAAGAAGACTAGAAAATCTGCCATCTCCATCATGGTTAAATTAATCCATTAAGACAGAAGTATGTGTATTGAAAACTATTTAAGTATATGTGTGTATATGGATGTATGAATGTTTCCATATTGTCATTGATCATTGCAGTAGTAGGACTCCTCATCTCCCATATCCCAGTTTAACCTCTGGTAATGTAACGTGGGAGAAGACAGTATTTTCAGTAATGTGATGTAATAATGAGATCTATTAAACTTCTTGAAGTAATAATTATCTCAAGGGCTAGAGAATTATCTCATGTCTTTCATTGCTTTATGTCCTTGATTGTCTTCTGATTTAGAAAAACCAAAGTTGAGCATGATGATAGCATGTAGTGTTTTGGGATTATTTAGTCCTGATAAACTTTTATTATTTATTTATTTATTTTTAAACTCTCATAATTTTTTTTAAATTATTTTTTGAATGTCAATAATAAGACTAGTGATGATGTTGTAAAGATTTTGGGAGCCATGTTATGCCTTTCAGTAGGAGTGTGGTTCTAATGGCATCTCAGACATGAACAACATGTTCTCAGAGTGCTAATGCTCAAACATTTGGTTTACTAGCTGCTCCTCCCGAGCAGACAGGAGGGATGTGGGTGGAGAGAGTGAAGCTGGTGGAGATCGTGCACGGTGTCACCAGCGTTCACTTTTACTCCCACAGAGTCAAACTCAGCACTGTGAAGATCTTTAACTCCACAACTCCTGATTTAACAGCACTAAACATTTCACATTCATTTGTAGGAAGCCTTGGCATAGACCAATGACCAAGAATCATAACCAATTTGCTGGATTTTTCATTTGCAGTCGGTGCTGAATATAGAGAATAAACCTTTATTGGATATTCAGAATGAAACCATATCAAGCAATGTCTAATAAACTAGTTTAATTAAAACATCATTATATTGTGCAGAGGTAAAACAATGCAAATTCAGGATACTGCATGACTGATAAATTATTTTTAAATTACTACATTTTTTTTTTGTTTGAAAGAAACTGAGGTAAACCTGAGCTCCTAAACAGCTCAGCCCAAAACAGAGGGAGAGACCGTATGAATAAGCAGAAAGAAAACATGCAAATGATGAACAGTTTCCTCACTGCCTGTCTCTGCTATCCCACTCCCTGTCTCCAGGTACAGGCAATTAAACACACACACACACACACACACATAGACCTCCAACATGTAGAAGGTTAATTAATTATATACAATTGTAATTAATCCATAAATCCCTTTTATAGCATTGAGCACAACCAGGGTTTGCTGGTGGAAAACACCCATGTGTTCCAGATACCCACCACTGATGCCAGACTGGAATGTACTGACATCACTATGCAGAAACCAGGAATGTAAGAAAACTCAACTTAAACTCTGACCTTAAACAGGCCACTTTGGACAGACATGATTCATGCTCACCTTAAGGAGGCCACTTGCAAAGCAGAAATCAAATGGAGAAACATGTGATTCATTTTGTGCATCTTTCAAAACTTAACAATCTCATATGATTCATCTGGGCATGTGTGGATGACCTTACCTCTCCCACTCACCACGCATTATTGATTCACAGGCTAATCTCATCTCATCTAAGTCATTATCAGCATTAAACCAGATACCAGTGCTCCTGTCACTCTTTCTGGTGTTTCTTTATCAGCCATCAACCAGTCTTGACGTTAAATTCAATTACGCACATGAATTGTGATTGATATGAAAAAAGCCCTGTGCGTCTAAGGTAATGTCATCACATTTGTCTATTCAATACGAAAAATGTCTATAAAAGTGCTACATGCATCATTTCCCCTGGAATTTGCATCCACTTTATTCAATTAAACAAATGACTTGGTCTGTCATTAATCTTAAACTGACAATATTGCCCTCATTCAATAGAAATCATCCCCTAAGCAACACAGTCATCAGTGTTTCCCTAATTATAGTCCCTCTAGGGACAGCGTTGGAGAAACAGAGCTAATTGAAGACGACGCATCCTTTGGAGTAGCCAGGTCTTGCTGCAAATGCCTTTCACTGCTCCTGAGAGTCAGAGATGGGTGACTATTTTGGCTCAGCGTTACGTATCAGGACCAAATGACACGTCATCCTAGTCCAGGTCAGCCTGGAGCTGATGTGTGTTCCTTTCCTTTAAGGCTGATGGAGGAATGATGAGGTGCTGAGTTGAGGTTTCATCTTACTGAACGCTGAATTGAGGTTTCATCTTACTGAACACTGAATTGAGGTTTCATCTTGCTGAACGCTGAGTTGAGGTTTCATCTTACTGAACGCTGAATTGAGGTTTTATCTTACTGAACACTGAATTGAGGTTTCATCTTGCTGAACGCTGAGTTGAGGTTTCATCTTGCTGAACTCTGAGTTGAGGTTTCATCTTACTGAACGTTGAGTTGAGGTTTCATCTTGCTGAACGCTGAGTTGAGGTTTCATCTTACTGAACACTCAGCTGAGGTATCATCCACTCTTCTGATGTTATAAACTTATTTTAGTGGTAATTTGATCTTAATGATAGCAGGGGATGGTAGATTATTTTTTCATATCCTTGTTTTTTTTTTCCTAGCACTAAACACAGTCTGCCATCAAAATGACAGCATCCTGTGTCTCCTAGTGTTCACACACACAGTGCACAGGCTTAGTAATAAAAGAACATTTATTACCAGCTGCAGTACAAACCAGACCTGAGGCATCACATGGTCTTGGTCACTCTGCCGTATAATGCTGCATCTTTCTTCTTCTCTGTGGTCCATCCAGCTCTGTTCTGTCTGTTGAAGATCTTCGTGAATAATCAGGGAAATTTAGAAGCAAACATAAACACACACAATCCAGCAATGTAAATTTGCTCCTTTGTTGATGCATATTTTACATGCTTTCAAATGTACACCAATTTAATTTAGAAGAATATGTCATGTTATGCTTTGAATATATTGCACACCAAGCCAGTTACTTTTAAATTCATTTTAAAGGGCTATTTCAACCCTATTAAAAAAAAAAACTTGTCACGTTAACAAAGTTTAAAATCAAGATTCATAGCTTATAGACCGAGGGATAATTTTTCAGGCAAAGAAACAGATTCTGGGTCTTGAGGATGTTTGTTCTGCTGGAGCACCTCAGGTGAGACAGTGATTAAACACAGCAGAGTTGCATATACAGCAGCTCTGTCAGTACGAATTTTGGAGAGACTGATGCCTCTATGTGGACAGAGGGGCTTTTCTCTTCTTTTTTTTCTTCATAACTTTTAAGCTTTTATGTCTTCATTTGCGTCCACAGGCAAGCAAACAGAGGCATTAAGTTGTCATGGTGATGGTAGCAGTAAATGGCATGACCTTTACCATAATCATACTTAAGCACACTACTGTACCACCCAGCACCCAGGCCTGCATGCCCACTGGGAAGGAAACACACCCAACAATGATTACAATGATTACAAATCCACAGACTGAGTCTGCCAGAAGAAAGTAAAGAAAGATCCTGAAGAATGTAAGTAAATAAATGAATATTCTTGTTGCAGTCCAATCACCAGACATCCATAAACATTAAATAATTTTGAGTTATCATAAAAAAATTAATAATATTATTATGGGCCCCTGTGTGCCTTTTTCTAAACCTCTGTGGATTATTTGAATTCTCATAAATGGCTTTACACTGTATATGATCCATGCGAAAGCTTGTTTCAGTCATCCACACTTGATGATGCAATATTTGTCCTGGTTTTAGTGCTTTGGTGTTCGTGAAAAATCGCTGCCCTGGTGTTTCTGTTTGCACACGTGAAGAACAGTGTACTGTTCACGTATCGTGTTTCCCGCTGGGTTTCAATGACTCAGTGGTGGCATAGAAACCCTGCAGTAGGACATGTTCAACTCCAGTATTAAAGCCATTAATAAGGAAGTCATATAATGTTGTTTTACGTTTCAACTTATGCCCTTCAAATGGAAAGCATTTCAAGCAATGAAATGAATTCAGAGCACTAATCGTTTATCCTATATTGCTGGTTGTAGTTTTAATCAGGTAATCAGTAAACTGTAAATGGAACACATTTTAGGATAATCTTCCCACCTAGAGTGGACATGATTTTCTGAGTGTTAATTTGAGCATGAACAAACACTCACTACATCTGAATATTTTGAAAATTGAACCTTGAGTTGCTAAACAAAGCACTGCTCTGAATAGAAATACACTTATTCCAGTTATTCCAAATGAAAAGGAATAGAATCTTCAGAGATTCATTTTTATTAAATGCTCTTTATATATGTTAAATGCAGCTGAGAACAAGTTTTTAAACTACCTTAGCAGTAAGAAATACTGAAGAAGTCTCTACAGCTTCAAGATATATCAAATCAAAGATTCATAACAAGATAGTGCTTCCTTACCCAGTTCAATGAAAGATAACAGCAACTACCCAGTGTAATAACTGAATGTGGGAATCTGTCAGAAATGAAGATTTATGTAACGAGGCTTTGTAAATAAATAAATAAACAAACAAATAAGATTTTGAGATCATTTTCTCGTAGGCAGGAATGACTACTGAATGTTAAATGAATAATATATATATATATATATATATATATATATATACCTATAATATTTATTAATAATAAATCAACACCATTTCACAAAATATTCTAGATTCTAGATGGTTTGTCACTAAATTCTGCAAGTGTGCAGCATGGTGAATAAGTCTCTCATACTTTGATAAGCTTCCTATTTCCCATGGTGAGGAACTCATCTGCTGCACACACTGGTGATAATAAACAATAATGTTTTCTCAAAGGGAAGCATGTATACCCTTAGCAGTGCTCTTTTAGACAGACCTACTCAAATCACACACACACACACACACACACACACACACACACACACACACACACACACACACACACACACACACAGTTTATCCATAAGGAGATGGGCAAGACCACTAGATATCCGACCTCAACCTTTGTGTCATATTGTGTTCTTCTGGATTCTCCCATTGACAAGTCCATGAAACCTTAATTAAGGTTCAATGCATTGTGAACATAAAAAACTGGGTAATTCAATAAGTTCAGTGGTTAGCTTGCAGTGATGTCAACTAGCTCTACCAAAGCAAAATTTTGACTCCAAACATGTCTTGGGTGATTGACTAAATGAAAAGTTGTATGAATCCGTCTACAAAAGCATTTGGTACGTGTTTTAAGATGCTCTAGATGATACATCATGCACATAATAACAAAGATCATGTTTATCATATATTGCTCCAAGCTTATTTACCTCATGTAAATCTTGGATTGATCTTGTTTTTCCTTAAAAATGATCTACACATGAAATACTGAGTAACGATCTACCCTATCACTCATGATCTCCACTGCTTTTGAAATGATCAAATTGCCATAAAATTAAACGAACCTTAGACGATCATAAAACGAGAAGCTCCTGTTTTTCACGAGATCTAAAAGATACTAATAGAGCAAATAAAAAAAGAATTAAGCAACGTATTATTTGTTTAATATATTTTTGTTGTAGGTAACGACAGTTCATGGAAGGGTGTCTGACTCCCATTAAATCCTGGTTTAAAAAGCCACAAGGAAAGTAAAACCTCATATTTGTGACATGAACACGGAGGTGAAAGGTAAGTGGTGCAGGCAGCAAAAGCAGAATGTTATTGCAAAGAAAAAAGCTGCATCACTTCAAGAAGCAAGTAGGCCATTACATAGATGTGGAAGCCAGCTGTGCTTTAGTATAAAGCAGCCTGCATGCAATGGGCTGGGATATGGGCTCCTGAGAGGTATGAGGAAGGTCACTGGACAGAGAGGTCCTAATCAATAAATGGGTGATTGAGAGTGGGGGACTGGTTATGAAGTGTGATTAGTGTTGTGTAAGTGGATTCCTGGCCAGCTGGAGCATGGTGATGCTCTTATATTCACTAAACTAATTTACTAATTGTAGCTTTTTTTATTGGCTTGTTGATTGTTTGTCCCAGTCTTTATGATAAATCTGTAGTTTTGGTCTGTCCACCACAGTGACAAAAAGAGAATTCAAACAAAGCTCCTCTACTTCTTGTTTTAGTGTAATATTGAACACAATCAACCTTCAGGGTTTTCTTATAATCACTGGGGAGGTTTTAACTGAAAATTCTGTTTATCTTAAATTAAGGAAGGAGGGGAGGAGCTGAAAAAAAAGATGCTTCTCTAAAAATGCAAAAATATGCAGAAGCACAGATGAGGTCGTTTTATTATACGAGAAGAAATGAATGTGATGTTGAGGGGAACAGACACAGAGAACCAGCGTGATATTAAGTGAATGACAAAGTGAATGGGGCAGTTAGAGCCAGTGGAATGGACAGAGGAAAAGCAAGAGAAGGAATCAAGTAGAAAGAAAGGCCATGGCTGAGAGGGTGTACATAACAGCCCAGAATCAGAGAAGTTGTATATGAGAGTGTGTCAGGATGAAAAATGAGAGAAACGCACATAATAACAGCTGTGTGAGGAGTGTGTGGGTAGGGTAATAAGTCACACGAAGATGATGGGGTGTGGACAGCAGGGTTTAAAATGGTGAAAGGGCTGAGAGAGGAATGCGGCAGGAGGGAGAAAGAAGAGAAGATGGTGCTTCTGAGATTCTTCTAGAAGCAGGTGCCATCGGTGGAGCGTAATGAAAGGGCCTTTCGCATTACTGAGTTGTTCATCAATTATCTAGGACTAATCAGACTGAGTTATATGGGGGAAATGTGTATTAGTGCACAGCAGGTTCAAACAGCAACAACTCAAACTGTTGTAATATACCCCAAAGTGAGAAGTTATATAATTCATTATGCTTTGATAATCCATCAGGCAAAGCACAAAGTGGTGTAGATATACATTTGTACTGAATCATGCACATAACTATATAAATATTTGTATATCTTCTCTGTTGCATGAAAATAAATGGTGTAAAACAAACAGAACTGCTGATGCCAGCTTTATGCACACATCTCACACTGTTGGACCAGGTAGTTTCCCTCCTGGTGTGGGTGTAGATATTGGTTTGTCTGTGTAGAACTGTTCATTGTCTGGATATTTTCCTCACACTTCTAGCCATATCAGGCATTAATTCCACCCAACTGTCATTCTCAGCTCATCATCTGTTGAGGCTTGGGCAGAAGTCTTTGGTGTCAGTACATACATGCCAAAGGTATCACTTTGCATCAGATTCTGATGCACATGGCAGGTCCCATAGGCTTCGAGATAAATTACTAAAGTGCTTTGTCATCTATTCACAGAATGCATTCTAGCCAGTACAATAGGGTTCAATTAATAAACATAGATAATAGATATACATATATGCTATAGATGAGTCTTAAATCTGCATTTGAAGAGAGCAAGGGACTCTGCTTTTCAGACAGCCAGTGGAAGTTTGTTACACCTGGGATACAGAACTTAGTCTTGATGCTCGTCTTCCCTGAGACTCGAAGGATGGTGTTTCAAACCTGAAGAACTCAAGAACTCAAGGTACGGATTGGGTTCTGACCATCATTATCATAGAGGGAGGCACTGCGCTATTATTGGCTTTGTAGGCAAGAATCAGGGTTTTAAATCTGATTTAAGCAACTACTGGAAGCCATTGACAAGAATGCAACAGTGGAGATCACACTTCTGATAACTTCATTTTCTCCTGCTGTGGGTAGTTGTCAGTGTAGATGTACGCTGACCACTTCTGTCACAGTGATTCCCTAAAAATGTTAAAAGACTGTGTTTACAGCTACAGCTCGGTCATTTGAGGTATGTGGCTTAATTGGTTCATTTTTAAAAGGAAGTACTCAGTTGCCTAATAGCAGGGCAATAGGATGATTTTGTTTTGTGTCTCAGAAATGTTGTAGCATTAAAGTCACTTTTAGAATTCATGTATGGATATTAATTGACACTATTATGGTTGTAATAAGCAGTGAGACATACAGTCGTTAGTAGAAACAGAGCTCAGAGAGAGTTATATCCCTTTATAGTTCATTCTTAAAATGCTGTCTCACAACATGGATGAATACGGAGTCCTCACACAGTATCAGCCATAGAGGTATTATTGCAACTCTTCCCCCAGTGCCTCTGCTACAAGAATAATGGGCATTTCAATGAAACAAAGTGCTGGTTGGATTAACACTAATTTCTCTAGGAGGGAAACCTTCAGAGTCTCTCCGTCTTTGTTTGTACGTCACTGTTGTGTTAGGAACTGTCTGCAGAGGCCCATGATGATAATGTGGTGGAGCACAGATAGTTTGAACATACGAAACAGGGAGTTTCAGATTTGTACCTCATTATGAACCAGGACCAGGTTTTTGTTGTTTTTTTTTGTCAGGGGCTCTTCTGTATATATTGTAAGAGGAAGTGGCACAATGTTCTATGTTTGGCAATGTTTTGTTGGAAATGAATGCGTGGTTAAAGAAAACAGTGCACACTACTTTTGTTGCAGATACTAATGATATTGTACTCAGAGTGTCTGCAGTTCTAAAAACATATTTGAAGACTAGCAAAGACTGTTAGAAAGAGGTTTTAAGATGAGGTTCTACGACTTTGCCTGGTAGCCCTGTATCACCTGGGACAAGGAAAACTTTGAACACTTCAGTAGTGATGACTCTATTACAGAATTGGGATTCTAGACAACTTTGACTTGTTTTGACAAAGCACATCCTAATTCTGCAGAGGGATGGTAGAACTGTCTAATAGTATAAACAAGATTTTAAGATTGACAGTGTTGGATAATCTATGTGTTGTTTATAATCTCATACACAGATTGTCATTCCTCAGTTATTAAGAGAGATGCTCCTGCTACCTTTGTTGTAAATACTCCTTATGTCTTTGCAGTGGTTCGTTTCCAACAGAAACCTTATTTTAATGTTTCTCTAATTGAAACCAGAGGAGCAAAAAAGACTTTCTTAGAAATACCCATGTTAGAATCTTCTGTTGGCATTGTTAAGTTATAATTAGGATTACTAAAATGAGGTATCTCAGTCCCAAGAGTACGTTCTTACATGAGCTGCTCACTGAGAGCCTAATTCTAGGTTTTTTTTTTCTGTTTAACAGAAATATGAAAGAAACCACATGACTTCGGTGTAAATGCTGTACACTTGAATGGATACAAGCACAATGGATTAGGTGAGCTGTGCAGACCTTTGGTTAGAATGTTAATTCTTTAACCTATTTGAATTCAGGAGTTGGCTGGCAACATGGTCAAATATAATATGAAAATATGTAGCTCCCATATACAAGATAATAAAATGCTGTATGTGAAATTAAAGGGAGCACGGTGCAGACCTAGATACAAGGGTGGATCTGGGTCTAGTTTTAAAAACAAAACAAAACCATATACCTGTGTGTAGAATAGCTGAGTCAGCAAGAAAATAATAAACTGCTGTGTTTTTATCCAAACAATCCAGAAAAAAAGCAATGACTGGTGCTTAACATCTCTCTAGAAGAGCATAACATGAATAAAAGACCAGACTTATGGTTTTAAGTTTCTTGACACAATTGCTTTGTTATTTTATCTTTAATGGTGTTCAGTAAAGATTTTTTTTTTCAGTATTACCGTTTTTGTTTTCTTTACCACCCTGGATACTGACTCATTGTTTTCGGAGTATCTAATTTTAGTCCTAGCAGGTGTCTTGCTATCATTTATGATAGCATTAAAAAATGTAAAAAAAAACCCAACCATAAACAATGCTTTTAAAGCACACCTCCTGAAGTGCAATGTGGCAAACAGGGGTCTCAGGGCAGGAAAAAAAACAGCTGTTGAGACCACTATGTGTAGGTATCACTCAGGAGGAGCAGGGATCTGGTACAGAGCTGGGCACATGACACAGGAAGTACCAGCAGTACTAGAAGCAGGAACAGAGGCGTGGGGATATGGACTGTTTCAAGAATCAAGACCGTATCTGTTAACTCTTCCACCTGCATAACATCTTCCCCACTGTCTAGCCTCACCCATAAGCACATCTTTCATCAAGGGCAACTCAACTAAAGCTCGGGTACTCCTTAAAATAACACTGGCACGCATGAGAAAAACTCGACATGCTTTACCTAGGCTTCCGTCAGAGAAGAAATCCAGCGGAGGAATCCCTGTGGAGGATCTCATCGACTGACGACGAGCCCTTCTTCCCACAGCACTAAGGGACTTACTCATCCCATGAGGCAATGCAGGGGCTAGTTAAACTCATGTTGCTGTGGGGAATAAACCAGAGTTTCGCCTCAACAATTGAGTCATAGATCGGGCCACTGCTCATGCACTGTGTCCTTTGAGGGTTGGTCGCTCTTCATCAGAAAGTGGGAGCAATGTACGACATACATGCAGAGCTGAGCAACGTTTTTTTGGGGCGGGTGAAATCCATGAACATTGTCTGATAGCAGGTCTTTGGTCGGGTAGCCAGGAGACAAAGGCACAGAAAACATAATAACAAAATCCAGTCAAACAATGCAAGAGACAACCTGGGAAACGCAGCAGTTATTTAGTCATGCAATCAACAAATGACCAGCAAAACAGGACGAGAAGACAAGAGGTATGTGTACACAGCTAAACTGGGGGAAATGAGTCATAGGTGCAAACACTGAAGGGTGGAGATGCACCAAATGTAAACAAGATGGGGACTACACCACAACAAAAAACAAACAGTGATGTCAAAGGGAAGAGGCCCTGACAACACCAACACTATGCTACCAGAATTTTAAAATTCTAATCTGCTTTTATATACTCACAAAGCTATGTTCATATAGAGTATTCAAAAGTGAAACTCTAAGGGTAGTATTTCTGTCCCTTCTGTTGATGTTACTCAGGACAGTTTAAGTTTAATCATATGCTATGTTTGAAATCTGACTTTTGGCATTGAGGTTAATACCTCAATTACATAATATTTTCATGTATCATTTACATCCAAAGTGTCCATGTGATTATGTACCATTTACAACTAAAGCGGTTATAGCTAAGCTTGCAGATCTAAATGAACTCTGCAGTGTGACAAATAAGAAACCTTAGCTTCATCAGATAACTAATGGGTTAAATGCATCTCTAAAAACAACTTTGGATAGTGTAGCTCTAATCACATATTAGAAAAAACAATCACTGGAGATCCCTTGGTAAAGGGAAATATTATGTACCTTCAAGCAAATAGTTTGAGTAAAGATGGCAAAGAGGACAAATAAGCAAACATTGTAGAAAAATAAGTTGTTTCTGATTATTTTAAGAAAGGGATCTATCATTAGGCCCATTTCAAACACAATTTTTAAAAAATGTTATTATTTTGCAAACTTTAAAGCAATAAAAAAAACCTTACCAGGTTCTGATTTAATACAGTGCAGAAAGTGTTTCAGATGAATCCAGAGCCGAGAGGTTCCAGCAAAAAAAAAAAAAAACGAAAAAAAAAAGAGAATGCATCAGGATTAGAGTTCAGTAGCAGGTCACCTGTAATCCATGTTTCTAAGGCCTCTGATGGTGAACAGTTAGAAACTCTCCTTTTTAGAATGTTTTCTGGAGTTCAGACCCACTGGATGCAAGATCCCTTCACACTGTTCACTAAACCAACCGCGAGTGTTCCAGACTCAGTACCATCTTTGTTACAAGGGCATGGACATTTTTTTTAAGGTAGCAGTTATAAACCCTTTCCTTAACTTCACCACAACTTCACCCCTCTGACCTCTCCAATTACGGTCCTATTTCCAACGCCTCTTTCCTGTCTAAGATTCTGCTATTATTAAAATAGAACTAACAAGCACGAAGAGTTACGGTACGTTTTCTGAATGCAGTGCTGCACAGAACCAGTGCTGGCCAGAGTTGACAGTGATTTATTGATTGTCTCCAATTGTGTGTATGTCGGGCGTGTGGCGGGGTTGAGGGTGTGTGTAGTGGAGTCGGGGAGGCCGGAGGGGGGGTTTGGTCTTTTGGTACTACTGGTCTTGGCAGCAGTATTTGACAATATCTGTCGTTATACTGTATTTTCTGGTTTGGATAGAGGAAGTCCTTTTTTGGTCTCAATCCTACTTTCCACCATCAATAAAGCTCATTTCATTTCTGATTCACCTAAACGGCTTATATAATTGGAAGATCGTGTTAAAAACAGCTTATAAGACAACAACATGTTTTCTTCTGAACACTGAGAAAATAGGAGTGTTAATGTGGTGTGCTACGTGTGCTTGAAGTAAGGCTTTCAATATTATTTTACACCTTGATGGTTATTCTGTAAAAACTAATGCTACGTTCAAGGTGTAACTCCTGATTTTAACAGTCCCCTCCCCTCCTCCGTCCTTGATCATGTGTTTTGTGTTTTTCATCGTTTTCATCGTTTATATTTACCTGTCCCATCACCTTTCTCGTTACCCTTTGCTTCTGGGCAGAACTCTGTCTGTCTGCTCTGTTCTCTCTTTACATAACATTTATCTAGTTCATTTTGCATAATCCGACATCTTTACCAGGCATATACCCTGTTTTACTCAATTCGCAGTGGCTGTGAATGAAGTTCTACAAAGGCTTGGTCTTGTTTCCTACATAGCCTAGTCCTGACAGCGCTGTTTTAGGCTGCTGTTTTAAAGCGGCCTATTTAACCGGACCATTCAGGTGTACCTGTTACCGTTCAGGTGTACCTGTAACTGTTCAGGTGTACCTGTAATCGTTCAGGTGTACCTGTAACCGTTCAGGTGTACCTGTAA
>JAOYMR010000006.1:18180920-18218577 GCA_025802075.1 Tenebrosternarchus preto | reverse complement strand
CCCCCCCCCCCCCCCCCCCCCCCCCCCCCCCCCCCCCCCCCCCCCCCCCCCCCCCCCCCCCCCCCCCCCGCGCTGGGTGGATGGTGTGAATGCCAGCATATGTTCAGCGCCGCCCTGGTGATGGCAGGAGGGAGACACCAGCCACCGATCACTGCAGCGCGTCATACGGAGAGCAGCAGAGGTACACCGACTCGGGCCCCTGGGGGGCCAAACAGATGACATTAGGCATGCTTCCACTCCCATGCACAGCTCCACAGTGCTGTCCTTCAAAAAGTCACCCCTCCGTAACGACAATGAGAGCTGGTCGATAGCTATTTATTAACCTCAGCGTGCTTAGAGACTGATGGTGATCTTGGGGCAGCGGTAACGCGTGCAGGTGGAAGAGGAGCGGAGTTGTACTGCGTGGAGGGGGGGGCGGGCGAGGGGGCAACATGGGCGAGGGGGCAACACGGGCGGAAACCCTGCTGACCGCCACACGTCCTTCACAACTACACCACTATGACTGCCTAAGCTTTCTTGAATCAGATCACGGTCCATTACTCCTGGAAAAGTGTTGAAATAAATAGGTGGGTAATGGCGTATTTATATACCCAACCAATGACTGCTGTAATAGTGTATTTATATACCCAACCAATGACTGCTGTAATAGTGTATTTATATACCCAACCAATGACTGCTGTTCAAAGCTTCAGTCTTTTTTCTGGTGGATCGCACCCTCTAAAACTTAGGGAATAGACAGATTTTGATTGCTCACATTCACAAAGTGAGATCACTGTGCAAGATGTTAAAGGTGAGACCCCTGCGACTCCACTGGGAACACCCTCAAGCTGTTGTCAGCTATCATACAAAAATCTACAACATGCAGGCTTTTCTTCCACCGCTCGTCTTCTCCTGCTGCCTGCCACACACTAAACCAATCTGCACCCGCCATACATGCTTGACCAGTCTCCACCTGCCACACACAGCAGTCTCAACCTGTCTGCACCTGCCATACACACCAGTCTCAACCATTCTCCACCTGCCACACACACCAGTCTCAACCATTCTCCACCTGCCACACACACCAGTCTCAAGCAGTCTCCAACTACCACACATTCTACCAATCTCCACTCGCCTCTTAGACTGTTTGATCATTCAGCTCAACCTGCTCTTTGAAAAGCCGAGAGAGATGAATGTGTGGTTGTGTGACATGCTGAATGACACATTCAGAATTTCTGGATGCTCAGGCAAGCACAGCTTGTACCTTACCTTATGAAGACTTAACCCAAGCTGTGTTTTACCTTATGAAGACTTAACCCAAGCTGTGTTTTACCTTATGAAGACTTAACCCAAGCTGTGTTTTACCTTATAAAGATTCTGCTCAACCTGTGTTTTACCTTATGAAGACCTAATGATCATGTAATTAATTATTACAAACAGCTTATATACTTTTTATACACTAGATACATCAGGCAAATGATCTTTTAAATGAAACTCAAAGAAGAAACAAAAAACTATTTTACAAGGATTCACCTCTAACCATTAAACATGGGATGTGCAGGGCCAGCCTGACATGTCACCAAACCCTTTCCAGGTTCTCAAGGCAAGAGCAATTATGGGAAACTCAGGAACACTTGAAGAAGCAAAGCAAATACCAGGTAAATAACAGAGTAAATAAACAGTGTAAAAACAGGTGAACTCTACAAGGACAGACCAGAGGAAACAGGTTCAGCACCTAACAAAGTGCAGAACCTTCCCTGATGACCTGCGGACTCCATAAGCAAGCGTGGGGTTTAAACCCAGGAAGTCAGCGCTTACACGCTCCACGGCACATGCAGGAGGTCGGCAGCACTGCTCTGTTCTGCGTATGAGGCCTGAAGGACACAGGCTGGCTCGGGTAATTAGCTCACCCACTCACCCTCACCTCGCTTTGTAACATACATTACACACCACAGCGCATTGGTCTCACAGGTCAACCTGTCAATTACAGCTCGGCCTTCACCCTGGCTTGTTTCTCATCACCCCCAGCCTTTTCCCAGTTCATTTCCTCCATCCGTTTTTTGCACTTCTGTTACGTTGTTGGACTTAATTTTGTCACAGGGTGGAGTTGGATAAGTTATGCAGGTCTTATCTCCAGTCTCACATTCACTGGAATAATAGAAAACCAAACCTTAGTTTTGATTGTGGGCATTGAATCAAAAGGTATCTTCTACCTCACCTGTTCCACGTTTGCACAGCTTGTTAGTCTCTAACCTCTCAGAATTATAATTATTAGTCAATACTCAACTGGCAAATCTTCCGTGGAATGGCAGCATTACGATCGAAGACCTTAATACCTGCTTTCCGTTTGGCCAACATTTGAGACCAGGCAGCTGGAGTCAGTGTAGAGTCATTTAAAATGCACGAGGGATAAAAAGACATGCTTATTGATGCATAAATGCTAATTTAGGTGCAGGATGCAGACTACACTGACAGACTTACCACGGTTGGTGGGGAGAGAGGGTGCAGTCTGGAGTCTGGAGACAGGAGTCTGATTGAGAGTACATGGACCTGACCAAGTCCTACAATAGCCGTTTCTGACACAGAACTGCTTGTGCAGAAAGATGGGCAATCATTCATAAAGGCACATGGAGCAGACCTTAAGAGATACCCTGAGAAATAAACTGTGCTACATACTGCAGCTAATGTTTGTTTGTGTGTCCCTGATCATCTAAACTGCAGGCTCAGAGCAATAACAGGCCGCCCAGGTGGACACTTGTCTGCCTTACATCACACTAGCATTAGCATTCTCATCACACTCGCATCCTGGTCCGAAAATGTGGAGATAAGATGCACCCACAACGCCCAGCTGTTGACTTCTCTCCACGAAATGCACCGGCTGAGGAGTAAAACGATAGCGGGAGATGAGATAGGAGAAACTGGTGGCGGCAGCACCACAGGTGATGAATGTGAACACCTCGCCCCACCTGCCACACTCCTCCTGTCATAGAAGCTGCTAGAGAATACAGAAGACCAGCGGGAAACAGCACTGCTGCTGCCAGCGACCCACCAGCTCGAGTCATTCTACTCTGTGTTCTGTTTTCGCGGAGGAGAACCCGGTGCAAAAGTCTTTTATGGGCTGCCTGTCAGCAGGTGCCAGGCACTCGCTGCTTTGTCGACCTGGCACGGAGGTAATAGGCATTTCTCAGATGAATTATGGAAGCCTGTTCTTGGCTCCAACAAGGCACATTAAAGCAGTGAGGGACAAGGTCTTCACATAAATGTCCTCCCAAAGTTACAGATTTGCTCTTAAGGACAGGCAGTAGGCTGAGCTGCCAAAAAGGGCACATTTATTTATGACATGCACAGAGAATAAGAGAATAAGACGTCAGGAAAAACAGATTTTCTGGAAAACTGCAAATGATTGGATAGTTTTATTTATTTATTTGTTTATTTATTCAGACTGGGTGGTTATGCTAAGGGTGGGTTTATACTGTGAATTACCATCAGTTGAATCTTTATCACTTCAACAAAATAAATAAATAAAATGAAAATACAGCCGCTACAGTAATATTTCAACTACATGTACACAGCTCAAAATGTCCAGCATACCCTGAAATTGAGTATTTTAATCTCATGTTCCATGTGGATGTACTGACTGAAAGGGATGTTTGGTCCTCTGTGTCCCTCTGGACATCACTCTGCTAGGGAGAGCCGCTTTACCACACCAAATGCAATTTCATGTAATTTCCTTTTTAACAGGAATGGTAGGCAGGAGAACTGACCCCCGAATTCACATGCGCACAAACATGTCACTTGTGCAGGATTCACACCTGCCGCAGACCCCTCTGGAGGTAATGGTATTATAAACCAGCTATCAATCAAAAGTACAGGGCAGTCTGAAAAACATCAGTCTGACATTTAACTGTGGATCTGGGATGCATGGTGCTGGTGCTGGGGGTAGGGGTGGGGTCTGGTGGGTGGTGGAGGCTGGGTGAGGGCGGAGGGCTTAACTGCTCTCTGATTTCATAGGCAAACGGTCCAACTCCAGCTTGCCTGAGAAAGACATAGTTAGAACGACATAGTTAGCTTGCATGGGGCTTTTTGGAAGGTCCCCAGAGAGGCAATGCCAGCTCCACCTAAGGAAGGCACCAAAAGACTCAGTGAAAAACCAGCAGCCAAAGATTTGCTTTTGTACGTCTCTGTTCAGCTCAGCGAGTGCCAAGAACCGTGCAGATAGGAACGTTGGGATTATTAATGCCATTTAAATATACAGGATGATAAAAAGAGCAATGGAGCCTGCTGGAATGGTTTCAACAATGACCTTTCTTTCATGTTTTCATGATGAACTTATAAATATTAAAAATAATCTTGCACAACAGTTACATGGAAGTCCTTAATGATAGGTTTATCATTGAATTAATGTATATTTAATGCCACAATTATGGCGTGTTTCTAATTAAAATGTAGTTCTTATTAAAGTGTAGTTCATTTGAATCTTTTTTTTTTTCAAGTGTCCAAGAATGCAGAGCACAGTTGTTTTTGTGTGATTGTAATAAAGGCAGGCGTCTCATAAACAGCTCAATCATGAATATGGTCCATAGCGCATGACATAACGGCATCATTACACATTAACTCACATCATAAAAGATTCATTACACTCTGTGTAACTGCACTATTCTGAGCCCATGAACACGTTATGAAGACAGATATAAATGTACAAACTGCAACCTTATTTTCTCTTTTTCAAAAAGTTGAAGAGTGAACTTTACATCACACGGAGTAACTTACACTCTTAATATGTATATAAACACCTTAAGTCAAGGGCATTGCCTAGTCACTACCAACCCAACTTTCAAGCTAACAGTTTCATTGGTTTCAGAGTTATTTACTTTCATTACAATGTCATCTACTGAAGGTGCTGCCAATAAATTATAATTTGTAAATGTATAATGAATGCATGCCTGCTCAGTAGTATTGACTAAACAGGCCTGCCAGCCCACTTCAAACAACATTACTAGAATTGCATCAATGTGCTCCCTGTACATCCAGGTGGCTGATTGACATGTCAATTTAAATAAACATAGAAAAACAGTCCCATTAAATCATTAGCATAGACATGAGAACAAGAAAACACCAAAGACTAACTTTTATAAAGGCTGCTGTAACCCAGGACTGCATACCATCTGGTCATTAAACTAAACTATTAAAATTACTGAACTATGTCAAAAGCATCTGGAATGAAATAGTCTTCATTTAGTATTGTTTATAAACAAGAACCAATGAGAAATTGCACCTGAAAATGTGTGTGCATGACTGATGTGCATGACATGGTCTGATTAACTGTTATGGTATACATTGAACATACACACACTGTACACAAGAGCCTGTTTATTTACATGCATTCCAATGCTTAGCATTGCACATATATTCACTGTAACAACAACAAACAAATTAGCCAAAATATGCGCTGAAAGCAACTGGCAAACCTGGCTCTGGTGCTAAAGTTTGCATGACGTTCTCAGTCATTACCAAATGTTGTTGATTCTGTGAGTCTGTGCACTTTGCCACCGAGGGGAGAGGTTGCCCTGGAGACCAAACAGAGCCAGAACGACCCGCTGTCTACATTGCTTCGATACAAAATAATTTCCGCACCATATTTTGTCAAATATTCACACTGAAACTATATGTAGCTGTTTGTTTTTAACAATAACCTACACATTTGGTCTTTGATTAGCTATTTTTTTGTTTACCATCAATAAAACAGCACAGACTGGTAAGTAAAAAGTTTGTCATTTTCAAAATTTGTCATTTTTATTCCAAATGTTAGAAAGTTGACGTGTCTCAGGAATATTAATACTGCTTACGGTGCACATCTACCCTTTCAAATATATCATGATTAATCTTTAATCTTTCAGATGCTGGCATTAAAAAAAGGAAAGGAAAAAAATACAATAAATGTGTCAAGTTGGCCGCCCTCAACTCCTCCCTTGTCCCTTGTGTCTGTGTGGGCGTGCCTGTGTGTATAGGTTCATGTTCTGTGTACGTTATGTCAGTGTTTGCGTCTCTCTCTCTCTCTCTCTCTCTCTCTCTCTCTCTCTCTCTCTCTCTCTCTCTCTCTGTTTTTGTGGGCGTGTCGTCTAAATGTTCGTCTTGTTATCTTTACCCTTAGCACCTGTCTTGTTAGCGTGTGTGTATTTAAGCGCGTGTGTGTATCAAGCACCTGTTTGCCAGTCTTTGTCGAGGTGTACTCCCTGTTTCGCTTGTCGTTGTTGTCACTGTTCCTGATAAACGCTCCGCATCCTGCTTCGCTTCTTAGCGCTAGACGCTTTCGTACAGCTAATAAACCAAAAGCAGGATACTTTTTGTACGTAGAGTAAATGAGTACTTTCATATGAAACCAAATGGAAAAGTGAAATGTTTATGGAATGGCTAGACGTAGACGAAATGGTAGAGAAGGCACGGGCACTGAACTGTCTTAAACCTGCACGTTATTTAAATAGAAGTGATGAACATCAGCATTAACTGAGCTCGATACTGCTAGGCTGTAAGTTGAGAGGAAGCACCAACCTTCTATTTGGTTTGAGCTGTCCATAGCATTTCTGACCCAGTTGAGGTTAATTAGCTCATCTTCCGCCCAATGACCTCCTTAATTTGGAAAGTCTGTGTTTGGCTCTTCCCCAGAGGCTTTTTGTTGTCTCTCCCCATGTCTTTACTTTCAAATTCTCTAAAATCCACGAATGGAAATTCATAATGCATTTATTTAATAAACAAAAGTCTTGGACAGTGACGCAGAAGAAAATTATTTTCAAAATGCTGCGTTGAGCAGAAGTGAAACTACACAAGTCTTTTGTGAAAAGAAATGAAACATATAAGGTGCTATTGTGCGTGGCCCTCGTCTCACGTCGTGGTCCTTGGACGTCAGAGGGTCCATCTCTCTCCCTCACTGCGTGACTATTCACATGAAGTTGTCATTCTCTCTCCTGACCTTCTGCTACTGTTAACATTGTCTAAAGGTGCGGCAGACAATATCAAGACAAGCAGTTCAAAGTGCATGAATAATCTCCTGTTGAAGATCGAGTTGTAACATACAGAAGACCCGGAGATGGTTTCGGAAGTTTTAACCCGCTGGCTCTAAGTGTTTAGAAGGGTTTGTGATGGAGTGATGGAAATCAAACGAGGGTGTGCTCACACGGACCTTTCAAAGTGAAGCTGCATGGAAATGTACGAAATTGGACAATCGACCTGGGGGCAATATGACTGATGCCATTACCATAAAATGAAATTATAGCCTCCAGCTGCATTCCTTAGTTATGCATAAAAGTCCGAGCCAAAGCAGGACTGGAAAATGCATTGCTGGCAGAGAAGTCAACAAGGTCAAGGTGGCCTTTCCTGCATAATGCACTGTGAAATCTGAGCTGGGTCATATGTCAGCAGAGACTCCCTGGAACCCTGTGTCAGCGTAAACACCTTTGGAGGAAGAACATATACAGCACAGAGTGCGCTGCTCGTTACAGTCTCAGAACCACAAGACAAGTACACCTGAGCCCAGGTGCGTGTGAATGTATGCCTTCCTGAAGTGAGAAGCACGGCTTCTAACGATGCAATTAACCAGCAAGCTTTCTTCCTCTTGTTCCATCTTCTGTAGGTTCCCTCGTTAGTCCATTAGGCAATAATCACACAGTTTAGAACTTTCTGGAGAGCAGCAGTGTGTCCAGTCATCCATTTTAACATAAGATGTAGGTAAAAGGTCATGAAATGTTGGTGTTAAAAAAAAGCATCTCTGTTTTAAACTTTTAAATGTTATTTAATCCTGTGTCTTCAGGTGCAAATGTTTGCAACAATACTTTTTTTTTTTTTTTTTTTCAAGAAAACTATGGGTTTGGAAACTTTGATCACAAAGTTCAAAACAAAAACATTACATTTCATAGTCTTATCTCACTTTATTTATTTATATAAACAGTGAAACATCTTTAATAAATAATATATAATCAACTTGTTTAGATAAACAACTAAACGGAAAAAACCATGGTAACCATTGGTGAAGCCAATGCTGTGATGAAATTATACCATTTCATTTTGTTGAAGAGCTGTTTGAGTACAGAGCAGCTACTCTGAAGGAGTGTGGCTTTTTTTCCACTGTTGACTCCGTTATTGCTGAGTGACCTGCATGAGCCCTGTCTGATATAAGACTTGGAAGCAATAACAATACTGAAGTGGAGAAACATTTTACTGAATTGGTCTGTGTTGAAAATATTGTATGAGAACAAACACAAACAAAAAGTAGGAAAAAATCAGAGGAACCGTGCCTCTTGTTATCAGGAAGCTACTGTTGCTTTTCGTTTCTGGAAAACGTCAATTATGGAATTAATTTAACCATATGTCTGAATTAAACTCTCACTATCAAGACGTAACGTATGTCAGTTATGAAAACGGTAAACCATAATAGGTGAAACCTTAAGCAGCTTGTCTAAGACATTTGAATGTCTCTCTCCCTTTCATAGCATGCAGACAGAACAGCACACGTTCACAGTTTTCCTGCCGTTAGATACACAAGTGTGTTGATTGATCCAGAAATGCCTTAGTATTGTGGCCTGCTGATTTGAGACAAATTGTTCCATAGAGACAGAACACGATTAATGAATTATTTTAGAAAAACAGCTATTCAAACCATTACTTAAAGGAGCATAATCAACAGATTTATTAAGATAATAACGCTTTTTTAATTCCTAATGTAGACCTATACATACTTAAGACTTTTATATAATTTCTATTTCATTTCATACCCGCAAAGTTTCTGAAAAAGAGTCCATGTCATGGAACAGATTATTATCATGCTGTTGAGAAATGGTGCTGTGCTGGGGGGGGGGCAGGGAGTGAGGCAGGACTGGAATTATTTAACCAGGGTTAACATGAGACAGAACGAGTCTGAATGTCTAGCACTGTTCAACTGATAGTCTGAGCAAAAGTACTAGAAAAGAAGTTATGCTTAAAGCTATAAAGAGTTTCAATATGATGGGTTACTAGCATGGTCGCTACGCTATTGCTCATGTGAGCAGAGTTTGATACTGTCCAATCACAAGACAGGCAGCTGCCTGGGAGTGAATCTTTTTTGGCCTCAAAATTCCCAAACATTGATACACACCTTCAACGCTGTTTTCTCTATCAGTTGCTACTTTTGACTGAGGAATGTCAGCATAGTAGTATTTTTAAAAGGGGAGAATACAAATTAGAGTTTAGTGTTAATTCAGTGAGTAATATAAATTTATATTGTTGTCCATATGTATGCTAATATATTTATAGGGAAGCTACCTTAGGCTTTAATCAGTACATTGTTTTGGTTTATCACAGTAGTGGTTCATATTGCATTTTTTTTAAATTATTTTTCAGAGCATTATAGTTACAAAGTTGCAGTTTTTGTACAATGACAATAAAGGTGTTCTAATTCTACTATTCATTTTACTAAAAAGGGGAAGCAGGGTTTGTGTACATTTCAAGTTTGAATGACAGGACCAGCTACTGTTTTGCATTAAAAGGGAAGAGCAACACATTGGATAGAGTTCATAGGTCCGGCCTCCTTTCCTTTCACTCAGGGCAGAGCATTGTTTTATGTATTTGTTATGTGTGAGATATTATTTTAAAGGCATTCTAGTCCAGATAGCAATGGAAAACAAAAGGGAATTCAGGACCTCTTATTTTAATTCTTATTTAAATTCCTATTAAGTGGGAACAGGAGTTATATTAAATTACATTCAACATTTTTTTTGGCTTCCAAAACGAAAATGGATGGACCATCTAATGCTTTAAATAGAACTGGAATTTGTTTTTATAATATTTTTATCACACATTTTTTTAAGTGGCACAAGTTTTAGATTAATTATCATTACTTTATGTAAGTATATATTACTTATTAATAAGGCTGTTATAAAAATATATGTAAACTTCTAGAATATACAATGTGTGATAGCCTCTGTTTGGCCTCAGGAGCATCCCTCTTCAGTGTCCAGCATCCCTCTTCAGTGTACAGCATCCCTCTTCAGTGTACAGCATCCCTCTTCAGTGTACACCAGTAGTTTGCCAGCACAGAGGGGATTCAGTAGGGACTGCTGCTCCATACAACACACTGTTTCATACAATGGAGTATAATGGAACACCAAAAAACTATGAGTGGTAGAGAAATTCTGGAAACCTATTTCGATTCAGTGAGCAAAAATACATAATGAATATGTATATTTTTTCAGGGAGCAAAATTGTTGTTGACAAGTGGAATTGTTCAGTTACTGGAAAGTTTTTTTTTCTACTGAAACACTGAAATTGTTGATGGCTCTGTGAGCAGAATTGTGTTCACTGGCTGTGGGCCTCATCAAAATGACTGGTTGACCATATAATCCTTTATTACCCTACATAAGTTGCTATATGCAAGCACCTTTCTTGTTGTCAAGAAAAAGCAGAAATAAAAATGAATTCCAGTGGTACAGGTGATTTATTGCAATTGGTCTTAAACATGATGACAGAATTGGTTTGGGGAGAACAAAGCTTCAGGCCTACTTGATCCGATTCCTGCTGAAGAGTAGAGCAACAGCCAGCCATTACGGCTCTGCCTCACGGCTCTGATACTCCAGGTACGGTAATGGCAGCATCCAGTCCCTGTTTCAACAGCCAACCATTACGGCTCTGCCTCACCCTGGCAGAGCCTCACTCCTTTCATGTCCTGACACAGAGAGTATCCACATTCCTGGAACCTGCGTTTCCATACTATACATTATGAAATGCGAGTAATACTGGGGAAAATGACGAATGATGGAGGAATTCTAAAACATATTTGATAGTGTGCAAAAATAACATATATAATAACTTACAATAAAAACCTGTTTTTTTTCCAGGAAAGCAAAATTACTTGAGGCCTGTGTTATTAAAACATTTCTATAATTGCTTTTCTTTATAAGAAAAAAACAACAAAAAGGTAACATTGTTTTCAGTTAAACAGCATTGTTGAAAATATTCAATCTGATTTCAGAGAGCACATGGCAACAAACCAATTTACAGTAATTATGGTCAATTCTGTTCCCTGCTCTTTGTCTGGCAAGATAACTTTGTGGGTGTTTCCTCTCAGCTTTGCTCGACAGTTTTTAAAATTAGGTACTTACTAACACATTAAGTAGCAAAGCTTAATAAAAGTTAATGCACAATGAGTTACCAGTTTCACTGAAATCATGGAGGAAAAACAGGCATAACTGCTTCATTCTAAAGGTACCTCTATAGTGCAGCCCTCCTATTGTCTATTTACATCAGCACGTCTTATTCTATTCACTGCCTAACCAATGCTGAACATTTTTGTTTTCGTTCAGTGGTATAGTTCTCGTACTAACCCTCGTTCTCTCAAAACCCACTTTGCGATGCAAGGGGAGGGACTTTGAGGGTGTAGAGGAGCTCGTCAGGGTTGTTTCACGAGGAGACATCAGGACAAACAGGGTCTGACAGCAGTGCAGTAGCAGCTCCGACCCAACCTTACACCTCCAGGACTTAATAGAAAGCAGTCATCAACTACTGACACATCATTACCAACTCCTCTACCTTACTCAGTCTAGGGGAAAGACAATGGATTTAATCTGGCGTTAACCGATTAAACAGACAGGGTGATTAACAGATCTGGAAATCTCTTTGAAGTAAAATGCAAAGAAGGCATTGCTCCAAACTGTGACACATCTTCACAGAATTAACATTTCAAGAGGTTAATGCTTAGGTCCATGTTTGAGGTAAAACACTTCCAGGGATGTATGGGGCCAGATTAGAGAAGAGCAAACTGCATACATATATTAAACAAAGCTAATTCGTTTTTATCAACAAGTGAACAAAGTTTAATAACACAGCCCATTCACACAGAAAGACGTTCACGGAATACATGGAAATAAGTAAATAAGTAAGTAAAGAAATAAACATATTCATAAGACATAATCAGAACAACATCAGTAAGGTAAGAATACAGGGAAATGATGCTCATTGTTTGCTTTGGGTTGGACATGTTGGGGAAGGGATTATGTGTGCAATGAAATGTTGCTATCATACCAAAGTATTAGCAAAAGTTATTCTGAACAAAATTTTACCCATTCACACATATATTTAAGGATGTAGGTGTAACGGAGCGGCTAAAGAGACGGAGGCAGGAGGCGAGGGTGGCAGAGGCACGTCTTTACTGTCCATATTATAACGTAAAACACAGAACGGACAAAATAAGGGTAACAGCGCTAAACATAAACGAAGCGACAATCACAAGTACAGACTGGCAAACCGGCTGGAGAAAAGCTCAAAGTGAGTGATCAAACACCAGGAAAGTGGCTCCAATGCACAGCACTGGAGTACCGAACCTGTGCGTTTTAAATAGGTGCAAAAATAAACAAGGGACAGGTGTGCAGGGTTAGAAGCTGGGTGATTAGGACCGTGGGCGTGTCTTAGTGCTGCAACATGAAGGAGGGGGCGTGTTTTGTGAGCTGTGGGACCGGTCTCCCGTGACAGTAGGAAAGGGAATAAATATCTTTTTTTCATTTTTGTGCCAATAGTCAAAAGGTAGTGATGTTATTCTAGCTACAGCTACTGATGAAAATACAAATGTAGGTAGAAGTGTACTGAAAATGACTGGACCTAAAACACAGCCCAGTGTAACCTCACTGAAGAGCCGACTGCACTCTTCGAGTCAAGACTATGGCATAATGCCATACAGCTGTGTACCTTCTATAGTGCTAATATGGCCAACAATAAATAAAAATAATTGTAAACCATTTAGCACATTTGACTTAAATAATATGAACACACCTCTGTGAAATGATTATTTGAAATATTAACACTTCTGGCTCACGAAACCCTCAGCATTTCTCACAAAAACATAGAATGTATCTGTTCATAAATACAACTACTATTTCTGGCTTCAGTGTCTTAAGAGAGCTAGATTCCTTTGACTCTTGTGGCAGATACTCGGTTCTAAAGAAAAGCTCATGCAGCTTCCAACATAAAGGCACATTAAATGACTTGAATGGCTGTCTGGCTTCCTTGGACTACTGCTTCAATGCCTACTTCAAGCCACATATGCAATCAGCATTTACAGTGGCCTGTCCGTGGATCATAAAATAAACCAGAAGAAAAACGTCTTTTACGTACCACCCTAAAATGATCTGATGTACAAACCCAAAAGCATATATTTTAAAAACGATATTGTGCAGAGTTACTGTTGTGCTTACCTAAGTCACCAGTTGTATGGTACGAGTGTTTCAACTAAAATGTTTCAGTGTCAGGGAGCTTGTCATGAAGATGAACAAAGCTAAGCATGCCAGGTTCATAAATCCACAGTGGATAGTCGTTCCTATTAGCCAGACTGTAAAAAGTTACACATCCCTTGCTTGAACATAGTCAGCAAGAGTCAAAGATTTGTAACCTCTGTTTGCTTTGGCCATAATTCTCAATCTCTCCCTCTCTCTGCCTCAGCGGCTGTGCTCTCCTGGGCTGCTGTACACACATCCTGCTGCATCCTGCTCCAGGTCTTCCCTCTGAGCCACAGCCACTGGATGGAGAGAAGGGCTGCATCCACTTGACCTCAACGGGACACCCAGTTCTCAAGGTCACATCTTGACATCAATGGGAAACACACTCCCTGAGAACACATCTTGATTTCTGTACATCTCTGGACCTCTGCTCAAGATAAGAACTCACAGGAAACAACCATACAGTTTAGATGTATGCTTTTTTAGAGAACTTATTTTTAGAGAAATCCATGGAATAAGCTGCAAAAAGCTGATTATACACAAGTATTTGTTTACAGATAATTGCAGTCTAGTTAGTCATAGAGGTCATTAGGCATGGAGGCATAACAGCATGTCAACAGCTGATCAATAACTGACAATAATGCACAGTAATCTGTATCCTTTGGAGATTTTTGCCTTGTACAGACATGAGCAAATGGGTGTACCCTTCTTGATAATGTCATCAAAGGGGTGCATGAAAAAGAAACATGTTATTCATATGTTATCACATTGAAACATTATCTTTCACCTATTGTGAAAACATCAAACCAAAATATGTCCACACTGCACAAAAGGACAACCTCCTTGACAATACAACTGTGGCTGCTCATAAAATATCTCTGGCTTTAATCGTGCTCTAAATTGAAAGGGGTAGAACCCTGGGTTTCTGTGCTCAGAGAACAGCTGTGACCGCTCTTGCCCCCTCCCTTGTTTCGTGTCTGTGTGTAGGTGTGCGTGCGCCGTGTCTTATGTGAGTGTGTGTGACTGTGTGTGCGTCGGTGTGTGTGAAGTGGGCGTGGCATTGAATATTCGTCCTGTTATCGTTATTCGTTTCACCTGTGTCTCGTCAAGGGTGTGTGTACTTAAGCGTGCGCTTGGCACTGTGTCACTGTCTGTCTTTGTCCGTATTGACGGTGAGCGTTAGTATACGTGCCAGTCATCTTCGTTGTGTGACGCGAAAGCTCAAATAAAAGACGCTGAAACCTCTGTGTTTGGCATCCTGCCCTTTTTCTGTAGCTCATTGCGCTACAACGTTACAAGAGCACAAGTAAGTGCTGTACACATGTTTGCAAATTTGGACGGCAAGGAAGCCAATTAGCAAAGCTGCTAATGAGTTAGCAGCTTGAAATTCTGCTGAGCTGTGTCGCAACAAGGTGTGTCATTATAAGATCACAGCTGTGGGAAAATGATGTCCTTGCTGGAACATACTAATTATGGTCAAGGCCATGTCATTTTGTAAGGAGTGAACGTTTAAGCTTTTCACTCAATTTACGCTTGTGTAAATACGATGTGACAATCAAATAGGTTTGATTAGATTCGAACTGGGTATTTTAGAGCTTTAAAAATGACTTATTTGATGCTAAACCAGGTGGGTCTTTTTTATACCTACAAACGGGTATTTCTGTAGCTCTTCGTGTAGCTATGCATTAATAAAGTGTAACAAAATTTATTTTCAACAAAGCATTTTTTATATATATGTTGTTTTTCAGACTCTTTTTAATCAAATAAATCACACGTTGATCATTTATATTATCCACATAGGCCAAATGTCACTTTAACAATAAGATGATAAAAAAGACAAGAACATTTCAGAACAGCGCATCTCTAATCTAAGAGCATTCCTCTTTTATTTTTCCTTTTTTGCTAGTTAAAAGTTCATTTGAAAATCTGTATTGAAGAAGTAAAGCATTGCTAAGGGTGTAAAGATGCTCTATACACACAGTGAACTAGATGGGTGGTCATGGTTTATTACCTCTTGTTCACAGAGGTAATTCCACATCCTGGGACTGTAAAGGCAGATGGGGATTTGTCTGCACACGAGCCTTGCAGATTGCAGTTCTAGAGGTGTAGTTTTATGGGGCTAACTGAGACTCACCCTGCTCATAAACTGGCAACGTGTGTTGGCATATAGCATTATGGAAGGAGGCTCAGGAGAACAACATATAGCACTATGGAAGGAGGCTCAGGAGAACAGCACCCATTAACTCTGTGCTTTGCATGTTTAATCTATTGACTGGTGTCCTCAAGCTGCCATTATCTCAGCATGGGTGCTGTTGTCACTGCCAGGATCTTATCAATGGTAGCCAATTATAACAGAAGCATGGTGAGCTGCATTAAGCGAATGACAGCATCTCCGTGACCTCTCTGTGCTCTAATCTGTCCTCAGCAATCCCACATGACTGCTTGAAGTGCCTCCAGGCCAACAGGGCTTATTTCAAAGAGCAAAATTTAGAAGTTGCCATCTTCTCTTCTTGCCATCTATATCTTTCTAACAAGAAGAGAGAGAGTGGGGTGAAAACAAAAAAAAAAAAAGAAAGGGGAGAAAGGGGGTGTTTGGATGAAACAGCTTTCATCAACACTTCAGAAGAGGAATAAACCTATAAAACATCATGTGAAAAGCTTGTCTACCCCAGAAAGAAGCCGCAGTTGCAAAGTTCCAAAAAAATACAATGTCAAAAAAGCCTGAGTCCAGTTCAGTTCCTACAGAATGTGAGAGAGTGAAGATCTAGCCAGTAACAGATGAGCTGTTCGTAGGTGAACTATTGAGCCTCGGATTGACAGTGGAAGGTCGAACTTGAACCTGCAGGAACAAAAAGCAAATGTTGGACTGAGATCCCACTTGATATTTGTACTTTGTCGTGAGAGGTACTTTGGTCGTGCCAAACACAAAATCTGGACTACCCTCAGCTTAGAAGAGCAGATCCTGGTGTCAGAGCCTGGGCTAGGATCACCCGTGATCAACTCAAGGGTTAAGACTCTCAGGTTTCTGTCAGCCACCTGTTGCACCATAATTCATTTCTATCTTTCCATCTATTAAATATCACTTGATACCAAGATCCATAAAAGAGTTTGAATAATTGATTTACTCAAACAGTAATTATTACTACTATGACTGATGCCTTATACTAAAACATTTTGTGCACCCATTTGAGAAATACACTTATATATACTTATACTTAATACCTATTTAACTGATGCTGCAGGACCCTGTCTTGATGTATAGTTTAGTAGCTATACTCAGTAACAAAAACAATGCTAAGCAAAGGTAAGGCAACATAAATTTTAAACAAGACTCTGAAGTTGGGTTTTAAATGTAATAAATTTTTCATTCAGTAGACATGTGACCCTTGAATATATCCAATCTTACTTTCACCAAAATACTCAGTATTTGTCACTTAACTGCACTTAACTGCATAATGTACTGCCAATTCTGCACAAAAACTGTGGATGATTAGAATTTGAGTCCATATATAGGGACAGAATGTCTGGCTCTTTCGAAAGCCAGCAGTGACGTGAGAGAAACTTTGGCAGTGAGGAGCTGAATGCCGAGACAGCCAGCGTCTCCACGCTCATGCTTAGGAGGGGCCTGGAGAAATCAGGGGAGGAAGGCGAAAAAAAGAAAGCAAGCGAGATGACAGGAGCGAGGAGGGGCTTGTTAAAGTGGTTGGATTGACAGCGAGGTGGATGACTGGTGCGAGGTCAGTGAGGCTGGCTGGCACAACCCTGACAGAGGGAGCAGCACTTCCAGCGCTTGCTTCACCTGTCACAGGCCACCAAGGACAGCAGCTATTAAGAATTCTGGAAGGATCAGCCTCTGCCCATCAGTTCTGGAGAATCTTTGCAGATAAAAAAAGAGGAGAAAGGGAGAATACCTGTAGCAGAGGCTAACAAGAGTGTTCTGGTCCTCAACACCTGAGTGCCAGAAGCAACATTAACTTCCTACATGTTCACATCAGTGTTTCAGTGTCAGTGGGGGCAATCTCATGTTAGTCCTACACTGGTCAGTGGGCTCTGATCTCAGCCTTTCTTATCAATGTGCAGTCTACATCATACTTTAAATCCATCCAAGTCTCGCTTCCGAAATAGCATCAGAGTACTCATTATCGTATGCCAGTAAAGAGTGTGTTCATAGTGACACTCGCTATACCTACTGATGAGTTTTGTTCTAATGTTTGATGCTACTGGCTCTTAAAGTGCTCTGTAATGGCGTCCTCCCCATGTGGTGAGGATTGCCGCATGGTTTTGTGATTTTGTTTTCATCCTTTGCTGCATCACCATGTGCTTCTGTTTACCATTCCCTTGTCCTCCTTATTACCCCCAGTTGTTGTCGGTGATCATCTACATTGTCTGCATAGTCTGATGTGTCATGGGAGTGTTTGTGTACCGGTTGTTGTCTCGTAACGTTCTTTGTTTTGCTATTGCAGTAAATGGTTTTCTGCATTGAGATTGTATCCTGCTGCTTTTCCCAGTCTCTTGCCATCATCACATGTTCTTTATATACAGATTTCCTTATAAACTTTAAGAAAACTTTTTAAAAAACAACATAAAGAATAAAGAACATTTTATCCTACTAGGACAATGGTTGTCAAAACAAACGCTTTTAATTTGTAGTAGCTTTGGCTTTACTTACCAATAAATGGGGAAAATATTGGAACTGAAATTAGACTATTAATAACTGCAAAAGTCAATAAATGAAATTGATTGTCCTTACAGTGTGGAGAAAAAATGGTTCAAATTATTTAACCTTTTACAACTTGTGGAAGTCCATTGTATTTCTGTTGAACAGAGCCGTAGCAGAGCTTTGCTGTATATGGTGGTGTGTGGTATACAAAATTATGCAGGAGCATTTCTTCCACACTATTCCTTCCAGTAGTATTCATATTAGTAAAAAACTTACTGTAAATGTCATATCCAATTAGAACTTGTTATGACTTCACAATGAGTCTAGTGGTAGAAGCCCAACAGTCAGACATTGTGATCTAAATGAGGTCATGTGAGCCTGAGGTTAATTTCGCTGCTGTGGAACCAGTGGCTTATGTTCAGTCTGGTACAAAGTGCTCTATGTGTAATGCATAATTCAACATGTAGATCTACCAGGAACAGTTCTTACATTATCACAGCGAGAAGATTTGAAATCTTCCTGCCATCCATGGACACTTAATGAATAACATTAGAATAAAACCTCAGTAAAATCCATTGCATTCAGGAGAAGCCAATCAAATCTTATCCCCTAAATCTCAATCTGAAGAAAGGAACAAACATTTGTAATAGCCAGTGGCCCTGGGTCAGAGACTAGCAGCTCGTAATAACTCTGCAGGGGTGCAGAGATTGACAGCTCCATTGGCCCTGCAAAAAAGAAAAAAAATCTCTTTCTAGGAAAAATAACTGAATTCATGAGCTAATATTTGGGTTAGAAAAAGAAGAATCAGGAAGGGAGAAACAATGACCTTGAGATGAAAACTAAAAAAATAACTGCACATTAAAAGACCAAAAAATACCCAGAAGGAGGCTCGAAATATAATGAAAAGAGGCAAAATATCTCCATATAAAAAGAGAAAAGCTAGAGAAAAGCTCAGGGCAGTACAGAGAGACAGAGTGCAATCGTTTTGTGTTTGTGGTAAAATAATCTGGGGGTGTACAATACCAGTTATGAAATCACATTCCACATCTGATTAATTATCTTTACTAATAATTTCAGACCATGCCAGGCACTCAAGCTTTTTTAGAAAGGTTCAGCAGAATTACCTTAACATTTATACATTCATTTCTATTATGTCAATTTATTTTAGTGTTTACTTACTCAAAAAAGTAGATATTCACCACTCCACATTCACCTTTTTAGAGATGTTTGCTCAGTATATAAAGACTTCTTTTTATACCCAGACATCAAAATCAAGTCTAAAATATTGTTTTCAAATGTTTTGAAGTATTTTAAATATCTGTAGTGCTGGGTCTGGTAACAACTGTATATTGACCCAGGCTTTTAAACCATAATATACAATAATATACAAAACATCAACAACAACGAAAATAGAGATCTGATCCAACACTGAGGACATGGTGATGTTATTACGGTGACTATAATTTAATATGAACCTCCATATTCATTAGTTATTACAGACTCTCAGCGTTCTCTTGCTTCATGTGCAATCAGCAGTTTGTCATCCTGGGAGAATTTTCATCCAGATTAATGTACGACATAAAAAAAGCATGCAGCTATAAAACTACATCACTCATGGTCCAAGCCTTGATGCTCTGCATGCCCTTGTTTTCTGCTAATGCATAGTGTCGTTACTCATTTGTCAATGTGGCGTGAGTGTGAATTACCCACTGTGTGGCAGTGATGTGGTGGAGCATCACCTTTAAGTCAGGGTATGACCAAGGCTAATTGGCATATGGGATTCAGCTGTGTGTGTCTCTTGCTACTGCATGTGTGTGTTTGTGTGAGCACCAGGGACCAAGAGGAAGTGTTTTTACCTTGTCAGGAGTGCAGAGCAAAGCCGACGGTTTTGTCATTGATGGCTGAAAAGCAGAATCCGTTTCTCCTTCTCCTGTTTCTTAAAGCGAGTTGCGTTCCTCACTCCCGCCTCACTCACTTGCCTCGCACACGCGAGGTTCTTCACCCATTAACACAATCATTTTCTTCTGCATTATTTTTAACCATTATTTAGGAACCACTGCAGCAAAACCAAATCTAATGCACATTTCCTCAGCTGTTCTATAAAGCTGTACATTGTTCACACACACATGGTGGGTGTCCCATCAAAGTCTCCAAAGGTTTTTGTTCAATCAGTTAGGAAACTCTGAAAAATCTCATATGGAACAGACTTTCACTGGCTAGATGAGGTAAACTGTATCAGCAGCACGGGCTGACGTGTCACCAAATCTTGTGAAGTGAGTGTATAACCTACATTTTCAGCTTCAAAACAGGTAGTAAATACCGCAGAGCCCAGTTCATCATTTTGACTGTGCAGGGTGGATATGAAAATGGACTTGTTCAACAATAAGTCTTACTTCACCAGGACTCAACACAGAGCCTGTAGATTTATTTTTGCTACTTGCAAGAAAAGTAATTTTTGCATCATCATGTGTTTCAACAACAGCCAGAATAAATCAAACCCAGAAATACTAACGGGAAAATTATAAGTGAAACTTATAATGTTTTCCTGGTAAGGTGTGTGGGCGGTTAAACCCAGACCCAGGCTCTGTACAGCACACACTTTGAGATGAGTTTTAACTCAGGATCTGTACAGAACACACTGAGAGATGCCTAATGTTATGAATCAGCCTAAAACATGATTCTTAAATTGATGCTTAATTCGGTGATAAATTAATTAATGACAAGACTCTGCAGCCTAAATAACTGAATTCAGCTGTCATTTTCATAGAGTCTGACAGATAAAAGCTTACATTTTCTTTTATATGCTCTATATTAACTATTAATGCATCAAAAACATAAAAATATAACCAAAATAAAAACAAAAAATGTGCGGAATGTTTGAATTATTTCGAATTGCATGGATTTATGCAGGAACAGCTCCTCAAATATCACCTGATTTATGTGACAACAATAAAGACAATTGTTTAGTAGAGATTAGGGCACTATATACTTGGTTTTCCTGTTGCTATTGGTTGCATGCATGACTAGGCTAATACAATGTTATTTAAACACAATGTTATTTAAACACATCCATAAAATGTCAAAGTGTTTGCATATACAAATCAAATATTCAAACAAAAATAAAAAATAACAACTAAAATATTTATGAATACAAAAAATGCTAATTACAATCAACATAAACTATAAGTTACTTTTCACATTTATTTTAATCTTACATTTAAGGTCATTTGAATCTTTATATCACATGTTAAATCACCTATCACATCATAATGTAAACTCAAGATTATTTTAAAGATGCATTAATACATTGATTGATTAACAGCTGGGAATAACAACAACAATAATAATATACATATATGGTACAATATATTATGGTACATAATAATATTATATATAACGTTTATATTATATTATTATAATATTGTTATATATTGTATATAATTGAGTCTTATAATGTACTGTTGTAATATTATTGCATTGTTATTATTAGATTTTTATGCAAATATTTTGGTATTATCTACAGTATGCGCCTTTCATAAAAGCATTTCTGAAAAACTTTTCATATATGAAAATTATGGAACATTAACAACCCTGTCTTAAACCAAGCTTCCCCTCAGAGTCTCGTCCTGGAGGGTCGGAGTCCGGCAGAGTTTGGTCATTGCTCTGCTCAGACACACCTACTAAACCAAGCAATTGATTCATTAGTTGAATAGGGTGCATTTAAGCAGGTCAATCATTCAAACACACTGGATGTTCTTGGATCAGGATTTGACACAACATTAACTGATATTAAATACACCTGATACAACTAAGTAATCAGGTGCCCGGTTTAGTGTGTGTACCTAAGCAGAGCAATTACCAAATTCTGCTAGACTCTATCTTTTCAGAGCCAGAGAGACCCTTTAGACTAAGAGACCCTACAGTAGTCACACACTCAGTTTGTACTTCTCTCCCTTGGATGTTTTGTATACTGCAGATAAGAGATTTTTGTTCCTGGGGATGTTTTTCTGGTCATTGGGCACCTGAAAAATAGAAGATTGAAACATCATTCCTCTGCAGGTGGCACTTATGTCAATTACACTGTGTTCCTGCATTACATTCCTAAATCAGTGCAAGACAGTTATATTAAAATATAATAAAATGCATTTCCATTTGCATAAGTTATTCTGAGTGTATGCCATCATTTTTAATCCACAATAAAATGGTTCAAATTCAGTCAATATTAAGAGGGCAGCATTCAGAGCTGTAAATTTGTTTTAGTGTTGAGGTTTGTTATGGCAGTGCTCCAGTACTTATTTGATGCCACTTTCTATAGTTCAAAGGCAACAATCTAAGATCAGAAAGCCCTGATTTATTCCTATTTGCCCAAGTGATTTCTGGTAGCCAGAGAAATTGACAGTTGGAAGTAAATAAGGCTAAAGGTTGTAGGTAACTGGAGCTTCTTAAAGCATAATAAACATTTAAACATGGAGTGGTACAGCCTCTCCAAGTTCTACTTTTTTTTAAGTGCTTAGGAAGTTGCCCTTTCTCTAGAACACTCTGATAAAGTGTTGGAATGTAGGGTACTAGCTTTGAAGTGGACTCCTTCTTTGCTAAAAGACAGAACATTCTCTGATAAGGGGTTGAAGCACAGGGTACTATCTTTTAAAGTGGTCTTCTTTCTTCCTAAAAGAGAGAACATTCTCTGATAAGGCTGAGAATTTATTTCATTCCTCAGCTCCATCATCTCTGCGATACCTCAAGCTTCTGATTCTTGGACCTTTGTTCTCTTTACATGCTCACTCACTTAAAAAATATACTTGGCCGTATGGACAATGCCTTTTTTATTCTAGCACCTTTTAATTAACATTCCAATTTAAGCCCTAAAGTTGTAGTGCACCTCAAAACGAGTCCCTTCATTAGCAATGGTAGTAGCTAACCTTCTCGAAACCCTACTCGAAACTTAACGTGAATTGAGGACATTCAATCCACGTTAATGTAACACTGCCATGTGATGTAGCTCTCTGCCTTCTCATGGTGACATTTGACTGACATGATGACATTTGATGTATTTTCAATGAGGGCTCCTGAGTATTTGCACTTAACAACTGGGAATGGCAGAATCAGCACTGAAGACTCAACAAACAGGAACGGTAGAATGGCAGTGCTTAGGAGTACCGTAATCAATTGAGAATAGCAAAACCTGAACCGTGTTCCTCACCTCATGAAGTAGGCTATGTAAATATCGGAATTCCATACGGTATTAAAATGTAAACAAATATCCACTGTTGACCTGTGAAAATCAAATGCTTTTTTATTAATCACATTATAGCTGTCATGGTGCGTCAGTCACCCAGTAGAGGGGACACACCCCTCCTGCACACACTTGCACCCAAACCCTTCCCAGCTCCTCTTTGCCCAATTATTAAGTTCTACCAAACATCTCGTTCTAGTTTCTTCTCCTTTTGTTCTCCTCTCTGTTTAAGCCTGCAGGTCCTTGCCCCTGGTTCTGCACATTGAACAAGGATTCCTAGCACTCCGTGCCAGGGTCAAGCTCTGTTGCATTGTGTCCTGCGTAAAGGTGCTTTGAGACATTATTGCTGCTTGCTTTTTGTTTCCTTTTACACTAGAATTTTGAGCTATGGACAATAAAGAGTCTCTCAGTCAACCCTTGCCTTTCACTCCCTCTGTGCCTCACATGTCTCAGAATACACAGTCACAAGGGAGTGATACAATTAGCCTCCACTGGGCTAACCTGCTGGGAGCAAAAAGGAGAAAATCGGCAAAATCCAGTCCACGATGGACACCCTTACTTGTTTGCAGGTTCTCTCCGTTGAGGCAAGGTTGGGTGGGTCCACAAACCCCTTGGTTCCCATGGGGGTATGCTGTAATTCTACTGAAGGATGTAAGATTATGGTCATGTGAGAGTTATTCTTTGGTTACCAGCCTTGACTGCATGACCATGTCAAAGTCACCTTTGTCATCTTGCAGCTCATTGGGAGAGCTCACACATGGGGCAGAGCTTTTGTATGGCTCCTCACCACTGCTAATGGACTACCCCGAGTTCATGAAAGAACTTGAGGTGATTTTTCATTATCCTCACTGGAGTAGGATCCACAGGTAGGATCTGAAGACAAGCCCTGCTATATCAAAGGCAAGGTCCCCCCTGGAACAAACCAGCTTTTGTAGACGTCTTTATTGGAGGTCTGCAAGGAGAGGTGGGATCCTGGCAGCTGGGAGGTGGGGTCCAATAAAAAATGCAATATGCCTAAGACAGGGGGTGGATCTGTGGGCTCTGGGTTATAAGTGCACATGACTCCCCATGTTCATTTAAACACACAGAGCACAATTCTTTTTATCTCATGAGATCAGCCCATTGTTTTAAGTTTTCCCTGGTTTTACAATACAATACAATACAATCTTCATTTATAGACAACAAATGCTGACCAGAGTGCTTTTCAGTAATAAATAAACAAAACTTCAGCCGAGATTTAAAAATCAGCAGTGAAGGGGATAGCCTAACATTTAATGGAAGCCCATTCCATAATTTGGGAGCCAAAACTGCAAATGCACGATCACCTTTATGCTTTAGCCTAGACTTAGGAGTAACTAGAAGAAGCTGATCAGCTGATCTGAGAGACCTAGATGGAACATAAGGCTGCTGGAGTTCAGGAAGGTAGCTTGGAGCTACCCCGTTCAATGCCTTATAAAAAGCAAAATCTTAAAATAAATTCTAAAAAGAGCAGGAAGCCAATGCAGGGTAACCAAAATAGGCATGATACGTTCCCATTTACGTGATTTTGTTATGAGACGTGCAGCAGCGTTTTGAATCAGTTGCAACCTGGAAATAGTGGCCTGACCAACACCAACATATAATCCACTGCAATCAAGGGTTGCATGACTGCATGCTTAAAACTAATTGACACAACAGCCAAGGCAAAGCTGCTATTCACAATGGCATGAAAATTTGGTCCAACAAACTCTCTCCACTATGCAGAGACAGGGCTCACCTCCTTTTAAGGTACAACCCCTGGGAACAGCCCACTGTCGAGAGATGGTGGAAGGAGTGAGCAGGTCTGGGAGCAGATGCACCAGTGGCTGTACTTAGCCATCACTGCTTAAAAAAGAAAAGTAGATAGGCGGCAAGGAGAGACCCCCCCCCCCACCCCCTTACTACAAGTCCAGAGACAGGGTGTGGTTTGCCACAAAGGACATTTGGGTGGAGCCAGCAGGTAAGCTCAACCCTAAGCATGCTGGAACTTCCATCATGGAAAGAATCAATGACATCACCTACAGGTTCAGCTTGCCAGCGAACAACCATGCATTGGCAGCCTTGCACTTGTCAGCCCTGAAACTAGTGAAAAGAGGCACCCTTGAGATGGTGAGCATCATGGAGACCTCACCAGCACCTGGGGAACTCAAGGGAGGTTCAGCCTACAAGGTGCATGCCCTGTAAGCACAGTGTGTTGGCCACCCAGCAGAGGGGATAAGCCCCACTCCTGCACCCAAACCCTTTCCAGCCTTTCTTCTTTTTACACTCGAGTCTTGAGCTACGGACAACAAAGTCTCTCTCAGCCAGTCTCGCTCCCTCTGTGCCACTGATGTCTCAATAATATTATTTAAGTGTACCTTGCTAATTTTGTTTGGTAAGTATTTGGAGTTAGAATAAACCAGATGGTTAAAGCCACTATTAAAAATCACCTTCTGTCTAAAGAGTTTATTCCTAGATCAGGTTCAATGTGTTGTTCTGACTTTGCCAATTAGCTTATAGCCATTATTAATCAGTGAAACCATCTGGGTGATTACAGGACTTTCAGTTTTTGGACCTGAACAGATCTGTTTCTTAGGCCTCAAGCTGTACTGCTGAGGTTCCACTTTCCCCTTCAACAGTATAATGATGTGACCAGAGACCAGTCTCTTCTCTTTCAAGACTCCTTCATGTCCCCTAGTTAATTAAACCCCATTTATTTTGATTTGACCTAAATCCAGGTCCTATAACCTTACATAAGTTCTGTTACATGTCTTTTAATGTTTGCTGTGCTTACTTTATTGTTCTATTATATTTTACCTTTTTTTTTACTTCATTTTTACCGTACCAATCTTTGAATTCCACTTTTTTGATGTGTAAATGAAAATATATATACATACTTTAGTATTAAACCTCCCTTGACTAACTGAGCGTGACTAAGAATTTCTTTCCCAGACCTAAATGACAAAGGTATCATATTGAGACGAGGACCTGGGCCCCAGGCAGCTACTTGCATGCGGTAGCCGCCAAGCATGTGCACTGTTGTTTACGTTCATTAATATGATCACTGTAAAGTTCTGCTGTCCACGCCTCCCTCAAGTGGCGCGCGTTAACCATCACTGGTCACACTAGCTGAGTGATGATTTGCATTCATTTTCATCGTTATTTAAGCCTCCTTTGTTTCCATGACCGATGTTGGTCATTGAATGTTACGGCTTTCTGGGCTTCCGTAGTTGAGTTCGGTTCTATTTTCATTAAACTGTTTAGTTGCAGATCTGCCAGCACTTCCATTCTTTTCCCTTTCTGCTCATTTTTCATCATCCAGTATTATGAACGTTTGCCTAAATGTCCACTCCTAATCCAGGTCAGTTTCTTTTAGAATATTTTTGGTGTGAAGAAGGGTGTGTTGCACAGACATACAAAAATCAATCTTTGCCTCCTTATGGATTTCCACTAGGCTCACATCAATTAAGCTTAGACCTTAGAGAAGGCTGAATGGACAGCTAGAACAAACTAATCAATATCAGCCAAACTTAAAATTCATTCAAAGTTAAACCAGCCATAATAAGGTATAAAAAAGAGAGTGGGAACCAAATCACAAAACTGTATAAATACATCGTTTAGCATTGCAGTATAAACTCATTGCAGTATATTTATATTTAGAAATAAAGTACAAATGTAGCAAATTACAAATGTAATACAAATATAACAAATCATTTTACAGTTATTAAAATGTAATACAAATCTAATAAATCATTTTACAGTTATTAAAATGGCATTTTCTAGATATATTGAGGTAGTGGAATGAATTTATTTGCACAAGAAACAACCAACAGAGTTGTATCTATCCTGAATAAAAAGTGAAGTTTGTAGATAGTTCTGACAATTCTTGAGCCATTTCATTCTGTGGCTCACGACCCTGTTCATCTAAGCATTTCCACTCCAGCTTGCCAACCTTGTTAGTCAGTTACGCTGAACAGTTTAGGGCATGTTATGAAATGAATTGCTTACACTATGTCGAGGAAAGGTGGCTGTTTCATGGCATTCTCTGTAACCATTGCTCTCTGCACACTGATTGAGCACTAGCCTAAGTAGGCAGAGGTTGCACACCTGGATGGAAAGAAATACTTGTGTTATATATGTGCAACAGGACACTGTGTTGTCTTTGACAAAGAAATGTCTGGCCTGAATTTACCTTAAAAAAGATGTTTTGAACTCACAGGAATTGCACCACACCACTTCTTAATCTCAGCTACTAATAAAACAAAAAATGTGACTCTTTTCTTGGGCCTAGTCAAAACAAACAGTGCCTTCTTGCAGTGTTACAGCAGAAATGTCTCAAGTACTCTCTCTGTCCCCCCATCCCTATCCTTTTTATGACCATCTAAAGTCTAACTGGCATTTCAGCAACATGGACCCAAGATAAAATAATATTTACCAAGACAAGAAGAGAGAAACAAAGAGGGAGAGTAATAGATCAAAAAAAGAAAAAAGAAATAAAAGAACTTTGAAGCCTCCCCTTTGATGGATTTTCTGTGATGATTCACTGAGTGAGAGCTCAGATGAAGGCTTGGGATAACATCAGGCTGCCATATCTGTTCAGATCTTAGCAAGAGCCTTTTGGCACCCGTGTCCATCAAACTAAGCCCCATCACCAGATCCAGGACAGGAGAAATGACAATACCCAAGGACCACTGAGAAGCAGTCACAGGGACTTAGACAGACGTAGGACTGACCGCAGGCCATGCAAAGCATAAACCAAAGACCACACCACAGATAAAGGTTCTCTGTCAAATTACACAAATTGATATACTGTATCTCTCTGACCAGAATCAATAATAGAAAGGCACAAGGATATTTTGATTCTAGAAGCATTTTACTCATGGAAGAGACCTGATGGCAAATACTGATGGCAACCAATTATCCAATCATTAAAAACAATGATGTTGTACTATGAATATTCCTTATGCAATAATGTAATATTTTTGTCCTATTAATTGTAAGGTATGTTAGAGTGATTGTAGATGGTGACTATATGTGAGTAAAGGTTTAATAGATTGATTGTAGTTGGTGACTATGTGTCAGTAAAGGTTTAATAGATTGATTGTAGTTGGTGACTATGTGTCAGTAAAGGTTTATTAGGAAGTTGCCTTGAGGATTGTGGGGTTTTTTTTTTTTTTTTTGCAGTCCATACAAATGTGGAGAATGTTGGTACGTCAGATGGCTTGTGAAACACAGCTGGTCTCGAATCTGGTGGTGCTAGTTTTCATACTGCTAAGCCTCCTTCTTGATAGGAAACAGGTAAAACAGTTTGTGAGCTGTATGAGTAGGTTTGTTATTTTACTCCTGGCCACTAGCACCACTAGGCATAAATGTTCTCTGGTGGAAAAAACTTTCTGGAACTCAAGCTGTCCCACTTTGTCTCTATAAACTTATCATTGCTGGCAATGAGACACACCACTGTGGTATAATTGACAAACTTCACTTTGATCTGATGTTTAGGCCTACAGTTATGTGTCAGCAGCATATACAGCATAGAACCCAGTGTGCTGCCCTGGGGGACATCTGTGTTGATGAATGCTGGGTGTGACAGAGGGTTATGGATTTCTACTGGCTAAGATTTCATGAAATTTAGCACCCAGTTGCACAATTTTTTTTTAAGAGTGATGAATTGAAATTCAAGAAGAACATTCTAACAGATGTCCTTGTTTGCCTCTTGAGCTCGAGCTGTGTGCATGGTTGCTGAGGTTAAACTGTTTGGCCTGTACGCATGTTTCTGAATGTCCTGTAGGCCTGGTATAGTGTTTCTTATTGTGTGCTGAGACAGGCCTATCAAAGTACTTCATCATTACAGATATGAGTACTTAAAGATGATAGCTGATGATAGCCTGGCAGGGTAAAGGTTTCCAGAATAGGGGTGATTATAGATGATTTAAAAACATGAGAGTACTTTGGCCTCAGGTATGAAAGCTGTGAGGATGTCTGTGAGCTCATGACAGCTAACCACAGCAAACCAAGCTAAAGATGAGGTATTTGGAAGTGGAGACAGGACAGCATACAATCAAGAAAGAAATACTCTCACAACAGAGGTGAAAACAGCCAAAAGGATTTCAGTAAGAGGAGTATTCTTTCAAAACAATGACCCATCGACTATATGGATATATATTACCAGCTATAATAAAGCATCATCCCAAACAATGAGTGATAGTCAACTATTCCTTTTACTCTTACTTGCACTTGCAGTCTACAAAGAGGATGTATGCTGACTCTCCTGGGTACAAAAAAGTTAGAAAGCACCCAGCCCAGGTGGCATTTCATTATCTGAAATTCTGCAACAACCAGATGGTGCCTGTTTTAATGCAGATCTTCAACAGACTAGTGGAATTATGCTCTTTCTTGCTTCAAACACTCCATAATATTTCCCCAACCTCACCTGCTGTAAGAAAATAATTTTAGTGTGTTTGGGTGTTCAAGCTGTCGAAAAACAAAATATAGTCCTACCTAGACCTACTGGCCCAATAAACATCTCTCAAATGACTTAATGGCTACAGGGATTAAAGCCATCAGTAGTAGTTCACTCCTATATTATATCTCCTCCATGTTGCTCTGTACAGTACACTACTGACTGCATTTCTGCGGAAGCCTTGGTCAATGTTCTGAACTTTGCAGGTGATACAGGAGCCACTGATATCATCCGAGATAGTGATTGCACATCGACAAGAAGTTGATCAGCTGATCCTGTTGGAGCAGTTGTAACAGGTCGGAGCTGAATACATTCAAAATAGTGGTGATGAAAGTGAATTTTAAAGAGAGCTTCACACCCCCCCCCCCTCCTTACCATCCCAGACTGACTATGGTATTGTGGAATCCTTCTAGTTCACCAATCACCAGGGACCTGAACTGGGACAACAACATTAACTTTTTTACAAAAAATCCCATCATAGCCTCCACAACAGATGCAGCTCAGCATGACACATATAAACTGCAGTCCCTCTTCAGGTCTGCAGGAAGCATTATAGATGCAAAGCTGTCTGTCTGCTGCTGCCACAGACAATGACAGAACTTCTAATCCTCAAAATCAGATCTCATCTGGTCCAAACTAAAAGACTGTTATAGGCCTTTTGCAGAGGATGCACTTTTACATTTCGACAGGGTTTCTTATCTAGACTTATGGTGTTGGTTTTGGTGCAAACAACAGTTCTCACACATTTGCTGATGTAGCCTGTGACAGGTGAGGTACACTCCTCCAACTAAATGTGGTCCCCACGTGTTGAACATCTGCCAGTCTGTTCCAAGCAGTTCTAAAGCACAAGAACTGCCTCTCTGCCTTACTGTGATGTCCATTTTAACAGATTTCACTGGTTTCATACATTTTATTAGTGGTCTGTGTACTAGGATTGAGAGCACTGAAATGTGATCAGAGAGTCTGAAGTGGACTATGGGGTGAGGAGGACTTGGTATATTTAGTATCTGTGTAGACATGATCGAGGATCTTTGTTCTTCTTGTGGCTATGAAGACTTACAAATGGTATTTTTTGGAGAACATTCTGCAGTTTATCATGTTTGAAGTCTCTTGCAATTGTAATTTTTCAAGAAGTTAGCACATTTGTTTTGCCGATAGCTGACTGCACTGTAAAGTTCTCTCAGTATGACCTTGTGCTTGCACACTTAGGGAGGCGTTAAGAGTAGGGTTGAATGCTGCAGTGAGCTCTGAGTAGATAATGTGCCTGGCATTTTATTGTTAAATGTTCAGCTGCAGCAGAATGCAGAGGCAACAATCCAAGCACCAGGGGTAGAGTTTGCTGCACAGCCAATAAGGAATGAAGTCAAGAGCCAAGATGCCCATCAAGCACTAGTTGTCCAGCCAGGCCTGAGAGTGCAGATTTAATAAGACCAGGAGGGAGATGCAGTAATTACTAGGACCCTCCTTCCTTTTCTTAAAAAAAAAAAAAAAAAAAAAAACATCTACAGGAAAATAGTCTCACTCTGCATCATGTGACTAGTGACTAGTTCATGACCAAGCTTAACCAAGCACTCCCAATCGTGAGAGGGCCACCACTGCTATAACACAAAACCTGCAGTCCATTATATGAATTAAATGATTGTCAGATAGTGAAAGAGAGAGCACTTCTCTGAAGGGTCAGCAGTTCCACCCTTTTGGATGGTAATCCTGGATTCTATGAGACACTTGGTGACACTAGCTGGACGAGGATTATACATGGCATATCTTTACCTTTACACTTTTTCTCTGCTGTTTAGTTGCTATTTTTTGCTCTACTTGTACTCTTTCATTTCTCACAGAAACAAAAGTCATTCACGCAATGTGCAACATCTCTTATCTCATATGTGCCATCTCTTATCTCATATGGAAACACCACTCATATCTCACTGGTTTTTTTTATATATTTCTATGATCTTCAAAGTCCTAAATTAAGAAGTGAGGGCCAGGAGAGCAATACCTGCTCCTGTCGAAGCCCCATCTCCACCAACTTCATAATTACTTTTAAATTAGCTTCCACCAAAGGTTCCTTTTAAAACAGTTCCAAGTCACCCTGTGACAACAGGGGCATGCTGAGTTAGGCATGTAGTCATTGAGACATGTGTGTCTGTGAAGGTCAGGACACAGCAGGCCCTCCTGTCTTGCTGTGAGTTCAAGCTGTCTGAGAAGATCCATTCCGCTATCCAGGTAGTGGGTGTGAACCAGGATCAGCAATGGTACAGCTCATCTGGAATATCCACTAACCTGTAGCCTGTGACCAATGAAGGTCAATGATGTAACTTAGTTATCTTGGTCATTTGCACAGTGATGAACCTATAACACCTTAATGCAAGCTTTTATAGTTGTGGTAATGGCTCAAAAACAATATACCACAGTACAAGGTGCTACTTGATGTTTCCCTAAATCATTTTGGTATATCAGCAGTTTCCATGTGAGAGGCATATGGTGCATGATGAATTTTTAGTGCGTATTCAAACCCAGGTGCTGTTCATATTGATAGATTATCTTAGTGCTCTACACACTGACTATTTTTGAAAAATTTTTATCCTTTTTTTTTTTACAGGCGAATCAGATCAAAGATTAGGCTTTACTGTATTCAAGGGTTTATTTTCCTGTGACAGAGAGAACTATGGAGACACTTTGGCTGTAGTGCACTTTTGTGTGTGTGTGTGTGTGTGTGTGTTACACAACCAGAGGTCGTGCATCAGTTGACCTAATTTGGCCTGCTCTTGTTTCACTGAAGGAGCTCATCGTCATAGAGACTGGAGAGGGGCCATTCTGTATTACTGAGCCCTGATACCTCCCCATCCACCCCTGCTTCACTCATCATGAAACAGAGCCACTGCTCTTCTAACCCTATCCAAGTCCAAAAGTAATATGTAACTAATATAACATTACTCTTTAGGTGATTACACTTACAATATATTTTTCGAATGATGGAAAGATTATTATTATTATTATTTATTTATTGTAGCCTATTGCTTTTTGAAGAATTAGCCTGTTGTTACTAAGACAAATTTGAAACATAGATCAAATTTAAGATCAGATAAAAGGCATGAAACTGACAAACAGGTAGCAGAGACTGGAAAGTAGGACAAAATAACCTTAAAAATCGAATTCACAAAAATTACAAAAGGTGTTGCTAAGCAACAAAGACGCATATCAACAGTTCAAAGCTTTTTGCACTGCAAATTGCACAGAACTAGGTAGAAACCCATTCTTAAATTTTTTTTTTTTAGTATTTATTTCAGGACCTCCACACTGGTCAACAATGATTTTGCCTTCTGCAAAAAAATACCTGTTTATTGTGTATTATTATTGCATGATGAGTAAAATTACGGATTTAGAATTTCTATCATATTCTATTTCTATCCTATTATTATTATTATTATTATTATTATTTTGTTCCAGTACACTCATATGTCATGGAAAAGCAGTACCAAGAACAGTAGGTCCTATCTATTTTTGCAGGCTACTGCTGGACACTGAAGAAAGATGTTCCTGAGGTCAAATATAAGCACAGCTCATACACTGTAATTTGTTATTTTTGTCTGAAATCAATAATTTTGCAAAAGACAGTTGGTGTGCAGCATAATACACATTACGCACTTTATTTGAATGTTTAAAAAGTAGATTTTGAAACAAAATCTGTAAATAAGTTTCAACAAGTGCACAAACCTTATTAATGTAAGCAAGTTTTTAATAAGACATGACTTTTTTGCTTTTAAATAGTACTTATTTATTTAATGCTAAGTTAAAACTGTTTATTACATGCTTAAAATATTGAATTAAACTAATGAATGTTGCAAAAAAAATTGACACTGAACAAATTTTGACAACGACAAATTATAGGCCTGTAGCCTTTATGAAAAATTACATACGAATGTACCTACAAGCTATAATCTTCAAGAGTCAATCACAAACAATTTTACTGGTCACTGGACCAATGTGCCTCATGTTGATTATTATTGGTGGCAAAATATATAAAATGAAATTGATCTAGAACATGTTGCTTAACTGGCTGTTTTTCCTTTTGAATGCCAAACAATGAAAGGCCTAAATATAATTTCATGCCCAAAAATGTGATTTTATAGACTTTGAGTTTATGCGAGTTTAAAGGTTTACACAAGGTAAATATAACAGTGATATTTGAGTTTCAGAACACTGAAGAGTCAATATTATATCTAAATGGTTTGGCTTGGCTAATAGAGAACAATTACCTTTATAGTTTATAACAGAAGTTGCAGCTGGAAAGAGTACTTTGTGATTTTTTTTTTATTATTGCAGATCAGTTTGGAATTAATTAATATGTTCCAAGACCTACATCAAATGAATGTTTAGATTTTTGCATGAATTAGTCCATGTATGGTCATTTGCGTTTGCTCTTTATCAGCTCCCTTTGTTCCTCTTTTTCTATGTTGATTTAAAATCTGTTACAAAGTATCAGTTTACTGTCAAGGACTAGGGCAGACCTAAAGACTTACAATATGTGTGACTGTATATACAGTCTGTGCTGGCCTATGAAAAAAATAAAATAAAATCATAAGGATCCTTGTGCTTAGTGTTAAATGTATTTTGAATGATAATGGCTACTGCCTTACTGAATTCATCCACCCTCAGGTATGCTTGCATAGTCAGATTGTGGGCAGAAAGGTGTACAAAGGTGAGTAAATGGGGAGTAAAAGGTGATTTTTCTAAATGTCTAAAGATATGTCTGGGGATAGAAGCCACATCTACGTCAAGAAAGTACATGATGTGTGTTGTGATCAAAAAACACCTACTAACAGAAAGTGAAGAATGTGGATGAGCACTAAACAGGACCATTTGTTTCATTTACAGCTCCATGCAGATGGAAAATATTTTTCAACTGAAGCGCCACTTCACAATTAAAGCACTAACAGTCACAACACAGAGGATCATGTTAATTTGGTCAATGTCAGGTGGTATTTGTCAAAATATGTTAAAAGTACATGTATTACCAGTTAAATGAAGTTCAAGCGGGTTACAAAAAAAAACCCCACACACATCAGGAAGGGTTTTGAGATTTAAGGATTTATTTCCATTTCATGTTACGTTTTCAAATAGATCATCTTAGTGTATTTATTCTTAAATAGTAAATATCAACTCTAAAATGTTTTAATATATAAATAAACTGACAGACTTGGTTATGTTAATGTGTCGGAAGCGTCCCCATGCTGTAATTACCGGCATTTAGTGACGGCGGAACTCGTTTTCTTTCCTTATTTGTAATCACTGTTGATTGTTAGTTCACGCCTCTATCAGGTGGTGTGTGTCTCATCACCTGGGGGTTATTATTGTATTACGTTCTTCCTGATTTAAGCCTTGTTTGTTGTCATGCTCGTTGCCGGTCGTTAAAGTTACAAGTAGTTAAAGTAGGTTTTTTATTGTTGTTGTTGTTGTTGTTGTGGTTATCGCGCATTTATGTTCGGTTTCGTTATTGTTACTCTCATTAAATCGCTCAGTTGGAAACCTGCTTAAGCTACCCTTTCTTTTATTTGTCTGTACTTTATACGCCCGTGACAGTTAACTGGCAAAACAAAAAATACAAACTACAATAAAACAAATTGGGTCTTACAACTGGGAGGATAAAGTAATGGCGGAGGAAGAAGATACCGAATCGAACCCTTACAACTCGCAAACCCCCCCCCCCCAAAAAACTACATATAAATGCCCTCTCTGGTTGTCATCCCAAGTTATACCGTTTGTACAAGGAAATCTCTTACTCAAGTTAACTCAATGCTCTCATTGAAAACCCATAACAACTTGGGTGGAAACAATGAGTATGTTGAGAGTGTGCTACACCCTTTTAACATATCCAAAAAGCTTATTCTGCTGTTCTGTGATTTTAGCTGCCATACCTGGCTCACAGCGCCCTTACAAAAGAACTGGTCAATGAAAGCCCATCTAAAATAGATGCCGGCAAAATGAAATTACTACTTTCCATTAGTCCTTGATTCCTTGTTTGGCGCACTTACATAATTCTAAATTTATTTGAAAAAGAGGCTGTATTTCTCCTTTGCTGGTTGAGATTTCATAGTTTATTGACTACCCTGAAATGCTTGTACAATAAGCACTTTGCATGTATCTATGTCTTTGACAAAAGATGCCTGATCTGGATTGAGGCAATGCTAATGTGTAACCTACATTTGTGTCAGTGCTGGCAGTGAAAAATTATTACCTCTTATACCAATTAAGGTAATCTCCAAATAATTCACCACTGGCACTTCAGAAGACTGGCAATATCTATATGCTGTAAATGGGCACAACAGAAGCCATCGCTGGTTTCAGTAACAGAAGTCCCTGTGAGCGCTGATACACAATGACAATGCTGCACACTTCAAAGCAGATGGAAATTATGGCTGGATAAATAAAAACGACAAGCAAGAGATTTTAATTTCCAGCACCACAATGCACTTAAGGTTAACTGAATCTGGTTATTGATTTTATATGGCAACGGAGGTTGGAATATTGAAAGGAATGAGAGGACAAACAAGAACTGCGAGACAAAGATGCATCTACAGCAAAAGTGGCAGTTCTTCATCTTGTTTAGATGTCATTTAGAAACTTTATACTGAAGACAAGCTGTTTTTAGTCCACCTCAAATAACAGCATTATTTCACAATAACTTGTCATGAAAACATCATGAACCACGTAGTTTTAATATTGTAAAATGCAGTGTTTTGGAGGGTTTACTTAGGTTTGTGAAGCTCTTTTCCAGTTTGTTGATTAACAAGTATTCCTTCAGTGAAGGTTACAGTCGTGCGATCATATCTTGGTAATTTGTTGTTAGCGCTATAGCTGCTGACTGGCTGGATCAAACTGCCTGTGTCATGCAGGCTGTTCTCTCAGGCATTTGGATGTCTGCCTCTACGTCACCTTTTGAATGTTTAATATCACACCCACTCAGTCCTCACAAGACTGAGAAATGGCTACTGCAGTCATACATTAAAAACAGCACCTACACAAACAGTCTTGGCAAACTGCTAACATACAGGAAGCAGTATACAAGCATGAGTCAGCATCTTTATTAATGCGGTAGTAGGGTCACATACTCAGGCCTGGGGCCGTGATCTAGCAGACAAACACATCTGAGACAAATCCAGGACTAATTAATAAGAACAGGCGTAACATAAAACCCAGAATGGCCCTAACTGAGACTAGAACCTGATTTAGACTTACAAATGAATCAGAAACTAAAAACGTGGGGAAAATACCTCAGTAATGTGTAAAGCAGAAGGAACACTTCACAAACACAAAGACACCTGTAGGACATTTTGGGTGAGCTTTAACTTCTAATTGTCTTGCTTCAACTGTTTGTACCAACAGCAACATAAAACAATTTCAGAGTCTTAGACCTGAAGCATTTTACAAAGCAGTAAGAACTTGTTACAGATTAAGGCACAAACAGCCAATGGGCAATGACTTAAAAAACAAGTGTCCCAATGAAGTGCTGTTTTTTGAACGGATTTCGCAGTATTAGGGATGTGTCACTGAAATATTACTGCAAATCATATCAAAATGGAACATTACAATGAGCATAAGATATAAACAGCCAATCAAGAAAAGATTTTCAAATAATCTATTACCTTTTGTTAAAAAAAAATACAAAGTACAATATTTCTGTTTCAAGTGTTATATTGTTTCAAGTGTTATATTGCAGGCATTTTATTTGCTATGTTGCTTAGCTCATAAAAAAATGCCTTAAACAACCGGCAAGAACCACCTCATCAAATAACTATTAAATCCCAGAAGTTTTGAGTCAAATATGAGAGTGTGGCATCCAAACACTAGTATGCAGGACCGGGGAGGCTGCCTGTGATTAGACACAGTAGGAAGAGGATTTTTTCATACCTGCTTTTTCATACATTTATTGGTTTTTGGACAATGCCTACATAGAGATCTACAGTAAAATCAATCACTCATATACACTCACCGGCCACTTGATTAGCTACACCTGTCCATCTGCTCATTAACGCAAATGTCGAATCAGCCAATCACATGGCAGCAACTCAATGCATTTAGGCATGTAGACATGGCCA
>JAOYMR010000006.1:18163280-18177325 GCA_025802075.1 Tenebrosternarchus preto | reverse complement strand
ACCAGTGCCTCAGGCTAGTGTGCTGAATGTGTCAAACACAAGACCTATTGTTGCGTCATGGAGATCGTTCTAGGCTAGTAGCGTTCTAGGCTATTGTTGCGTCATGGAGATCGTTCTAGGCTAGTAGCATGTTTGCCAATAGATTTCATTAACAGAATCATTCTATGTTTATATGGGCCTGCTTCTTCAGATATCATCTTAAATTTTGTCTGCGCTTGGCACTGTTGAAAGACTGCTGGGTCTGAAAGATTAAGGACTCTTTCCAAAGGCTAAACCCACATGTGGTGACAACGCCATAGACTATAACATTAAAAAATTGTTTCTTTGGTTTTCTTTTCTGTAAAGTTTAATTGTGTTCTAATTCTAGCTTTACATAGGGGCAAAACTCATTCATTCTCTGGCCATTAATGTTTTCTACATTGCCAGTTCAGTTTGATGTGAAAACCTTTGGGCCAGTGAGGTGATGATGAAATCAGGGTGACGGGTTGACAATGAAATCGGGGTGACGGGTTGATGATGAAATCGGGGTGACGGGTTGATGATGAAATCGGGGTGACGGGTTGATGATGAAATCAGGGTGACGGGTTGACGATGAAATCGGGGTGACGGGTTGATGATGAAATCAGGGTGACGGGTTGACATCGCGACATTTCTTGCCCAGGGCTTCAACCGTTCCACACAAACGCTTTCTTGAGGATAACTTTCCATCAGCTTTCCCTAAATAACCCTTTTTCACTGTCGCTACTACTGGATAATGAGGAATGAAGACTTATTTACTAAACAGCACATCCAATATTTAAGAACACACAATAGCTTGTTCAATAAAGGCATTGCAAACCTCAACACTGGCGAAGGTCTATAGGCTTAATGAACTAAATTGCCAACAGACGGGCCATAGACTCAATGTACACATGCAAGGTAGATGCTTCAAATAAACTAAGGGGTATGACTATTACTCCAATATTACCCCAACCCCGCCCTCTCCCACAACCAAACATACACACTGAACCCCGCATTTCACATTTTGCTGGAGTCATGACAAATCAACCATGACGTGTTTAAAACAGCTTTCATTTTCAGCAGATTTTTATTATGCTACAGACAGAGTCAAGCACTACAGAGCCCGAGCCTTCAGGGACTAATTAGAAGGCATAAAGCAGACCTCAGCTGTCCAGTGCATATTATATTTTGTGGATTATTTGGGATTTGTTCATAATAGTGCAAAAAGAAAACAGTTTTCACAGAAGCTCCACTCCATGTTTTGCCACTCTGTGTTTTTACCCACTGTCCTTTCAGCTCCACTCTGGGTCCACCCTCCACCCTCCACCCTGGCTCTGCTCTCCAGCCTAGTCTACACCTACAGGTTTTTCAATACTCATTAGAATCTACATATAAAGTCACCTCTAGGTAACCTTTTAGAAGTCTTGCCATTTTTTTGTGTATTTTTAAACCATGCTTCTTGTGCTGTTTCCATCGGGTTTTCACCTTTAGCCTGTCACTGTTTTTGGATGAAGAATTTGGCCATCATTAGCCTGTCTGCCTGTTTTAACAATTCCTTATTGATTTGCCCTAATTAACATTCTCAGCACATACATCTTACCACCTCTGTCTTGTATTTATTAAAACTCAAGGTCTTGCACTTTGTATGTTGCTTAACAAATACAAGATTGGTTAAATATACCAGATCTGCCAATAATAATAAATGCAAACACAATAATTGAGTTGTTTGAGCTAGTTGCATGCTCCAGTGTTGGTGATAAAGGTCAGCTACATCAAGACCAAAAACCAAGATTGGAAAGTCAACAACAGGCTATTGAGGAAAGGGGATAAGATCCGTTTTGCTACCGGAACAGCTATTCTATTCTATTCTATTCTATTCTATTCTATTCTATTCCATTCTATTGTTAACATGAAAAATACAGATATGAACAACCAACAAAGGCATTTCATGAAAACAAGGGCAGTCGAGAGGAGCAAATCAATTAAATACATACATATGTTTAATTTAGTTTCATTTGCACTGAAGTGTAGCATTGGCCTAACCGTGTACATACCTTTGTCATTTGCTTATTATTTCTGATATCAGAGTAAATAGTGTGGTCAAAAGAATGTGGAAACAGGTCAAAGTGTAAGAACATTTCAGAAATGGGCCTCATGCATTTTTTCAATAACTACAATGAACAAAAGCATTTTCTTTACGGGTTATTTTATTTCGTTTAATGGTACTTATGCTATAAAACCCCTTGTTATCAAAATCAATTTCCTTCAGTCCAGATTATTATTTATGGCAGTGCACAGCCTCTATTACATTAGAAAATATTTGCCAATGTAAACTATTATTAAATTATTCAAATGTACTACATAAAGTCACATATAATTAAACTCTACTGGTGATGAAGTAATAGTGTCACCGGCAAAGAACATGCAGGTAAAGAAAAAGAAAGGGAAGCACCATGCAGGTCTCCAACTGAAATGTTTAATGAACATAACAAAAACAAAACCTAAACCTGAGTCTAAACACAAACTGGGGCCTTAAGACGTAATGCTCTTCATGTGGTGGGCTAAGTGATGAATAATGCAGACCACCTGTGGAAGGCATGGACAACAGAACAAAATGGAAGTAAACAAAAACAAAACTGTCCATGTGTTTGCTGCTGCCACTACCGGAGAAAACCAGTAGGTGGGTCTCTGCATCGCGACAAAAAGAATTGTTTAATAGCTGAACTGATTCATGTGAAAATCAACAGTTAAATCTAGCTAATTCAGTCAAAGAGTGTCAACCAGTTCAGCAACATCAACAAAAAAGTGAGCCTGCATCAAATGGGCTGGGAATCAAAACTATTTACATTAGGGAACAAAATTTTGATCACTTGTCAGGTAGTAGTTAATATTTTAAGTAATCCCCAAGAGCTGACAATAAATATGCACACACAGAAATATACAGTAGAAATAAGCAAAGGCAGTGTAGAGAATGCTTTCTGCACACAGCAGACAATTATTACTGGATTTTCTATTGACAGGGTAACTGCAGGTTGCAGTGAAGTCAGTCACAAATGCTTCTAGTGTTGCCCAGACGTTTCAGACCAATGCACCCTGGTGATAAGAGAATGAACAAATCTGACATGGTATTTTGTTAGAACTGTAATGAATTAAGGTTCAAAGAGAGCCTTGGTAGGAGGCTACAGTGCTTAGCCTCCTAAAATGGTCCAAGTCCTCTGAGGGTGGGTTTGTGGAAGCATTTCTGGGCATGTTATACAGACTGAGACTGAGGTTTAATAGGTCATGCTCACGCACTTACCTTGTACCTATGGTCATTGCGCAAGTCTGGTAAATTCATTCACATCTGCCTCAAATGGCCTAAGGATTTTGGCAGGATAAAGACCTGGCAGCATTCATGGGCAACAAATTACTACCACAACACAAAACAATGTCCCCTCGGTATCAGCATGAGAAGAAACAACTAGATCACATGTGTACAAATGCCACTCCAATCAGATTCCAACACCTTGTATTAATTATTTTGTTAATTACCATGACAAGGCAACATTGTCACCTCATAAACCAGTAATAAAAATGTCACAAATAAAGCAAAGCTTACATGTTCTCTCCATTCAAGAAATTAATTACCAACACACTGAAATTCACTGCTCATACAATCCTGTTGACCATTAACATACGACCCATTACTGCAAGTAATCACAGTGGAAATATCTTTTGTCTTTATAATATCTATATATATAAATCTGATTGATAATATTCCAGATGAGTGTACTATAGTAGGACAGTAGAAATGTACTAAAATACACAAGGTTTTCAAAGCAACAGGCTGTTTCAGACAGAGGTCCTTCATCAGCTGTGTATTTCACAGCACCTTGTGTATTTCACATTTATAAATATGTCTAATATGTGTGTGTATATATATATATATATATATGGGACAAAAAATATATATAAACACTTTTGAATGGTTTCCTATCACTCTATGCACATTTGTATACACGTAATCACATGTAGTGCATGCACCACATTTTGACTGGTTTTGGAATAAAACCTCTATTCTGAATTCATAAGGCACTTACAGCACATTTTCTTAAAGAATGTCAACAATGTACTAAAGCTGTTTATTCAATAATTCATTTATACATTTGATGTAAACAAATACTGTAATCACATTTTTAGGAGGAGAGTATTAGCATCAAGGCTGCAGCAATAAAGGTTATTAACTTCAGTAATATTCCTCTAAACCAAACGACCAGGAAGTCCTGCAGACACCATGCCTATTCGGTTATGTCAGCTTGTTTGCCTTTGCGAGAAGCAGGGAAATTGCTTTCTGGATTTCAATTTTTTTTTTCAAATTACATTAGCCCCTTGCCTGCATAAGAGGACTTACATATTACTAATGGATGTTGGTCATCGTGGAGCAAAGCTTTGGAAATTAAATCAGAGTCACATATTATACAAACAACATCAACAGTTCAAGTATCAGCTGTTCAGTGACAATTTCAATTTACCACTTGAACGTTTTGTTGGTTGTGATGGTTTTTTTTGTTGTTGTTGTTGTTGTTGTTTGTTTTTTCAGAAATTTGTACTTCCATCAACTGGAAAATATATCAAGCAATACAGCATTACAGTGAATAATGTGAACCTGAGGAGCAGAGGAACATTTTCCCAGATGAGTGAGGTCATAGCATTGACCATAAGTCATAGTGAGGCACTTGTTTAAGTTTAAGTGTCAAAGTGACACAAGTAAATAAGTTCAGTGATAAAATATTGACACCCACAGCAAGTCACTATATGCTATTATCAAGTAAATTATAGCATATGTACATTGCAAAATATGTATATTCTATATTGCAAATTTCTTATTAAAATACATGATTATGCATAGAACTGAACTTGAGACTTTGGACATACACTTTAATATCAACAGCTGAAGCCAGGAAAAGGCCTTTTATCTTGCTGTATCGGGTCTCCCAACACACTGCCCATCTCTGTCTGGCCCAGGTGACTGGTGCAATTTGACCCAGTGCATCGTCCCAGACGATCACACAGCATGATGAAACAGGCCCTTCACCAGGCCTGTCAGACTGCACCACTCCATTCCTTTAGAGAGCAACACAAACGGATGAGGAGAAAGACAATAACAGCAAGGACCATGAAACTAACCCTGGTGAGAGCACTGGACTTCATTGTTGATATCTGCCTGGCCTGTGCCAGGTAGATGGTCAGGTGGAGAACCAAAATAATACTTAATGTCCTAGTCTTGGCCTAGTGAAAGTCAAATAGTCAAATAAAGTCAAATATATTACAATAGAGGCATTGTTGTTCATTGTTGTTATTCCAAATCCTTTGTTGTCATAGTGCTGAAAAAACAAAATTTAGGCCTGCAACCATTCCTCATTAAGGTATATGGGAAAATCTTCTCATTTGATTGGTCTGGGCACATCTTGGGATGCTGCATGAGTCCGGTTACTGTGGTAACCTAGTGCATCGCCCAGCCACTGCAGCTGCAGATGGGGGGAGCAGAGTGGTGGCGAACAGAAGAAATGCAATTACAGGATGTGCAGCTGGCCAAGCGCCGGTCTCTGCTGCCTCCCCGCTGTCGCTGTGGTTACTTCTTCCTGATTGCAGCTCAGATCTGGCTCCTCCCCAGCGGCACTTTAATTTCCTGTATTGATTCCAGATTCGCAGATGGAACTAGTTCTATATCTTTAAACATGAACAGAGTCCTTCTAGCAGATTGAAAGAGCAGAGATTGATCGCACTGTTTGATAGCAAAGGATATGAAAGTCTTATACTTATGAGCGTAACACATGATTCTAGGTTATATTCCTGTAGATTTAAATAAAACTCACTTTTTTATTCATGAGTACAAGCTGGCTGACCCAGATGTATCCTGTGACTCCAGGTCTAAAGAGGGATGTCATGGCTGGGTTAACACCGAGCTGAATCCCAATCCAAAATGCATGAGCAGTTGACATTCTCACAAATCCAGTCGAGCAGGACATGCCACAGCAGGAAGCCCACCCAGGGTTGCTGACCCCAGGGTTTATTCAGTTTATTCATTTTTGTGGTTATTCTTGAACTATTCTTCAACATAAACTGATGCATCATTTATCCTGTAAAAAAACTGAAGTCTGCCTTCAGGCGGTTGTACATACATCAGCTCCAAATGTAGATAAAACCACAATAAACCAGAGTGTGGCCTGTGGACATTCAAATTTCCAATTCATTTTATAGCAGTCATCTTCTCTTATCACCTGGGCCTGGCAGAACAGCCCAGTCTGGGCAGCTTATCGTAACTGGAGAGCGTGGTTGACTCTGCTGTCTCTATTGGCAGGATGATGCAGGGACGGCCTGCCTCCCAAGATAAACAACTCCTCAGTGTTCAGCAATGCTCCTCACACCTGCTGCTGCCCACACTGCCAAACCCAAACTGTGACTGGCAGTAGTGGGTTGCCCTCACCAGCCAAACCCTCGGTGCCACCGTTGCAGCAAGAGTATGGAAGGGTACACAGTGCTTTCAGTGCAGTCCCTGGGGCTTCGATCAATTCACTTTCAAACTTTCACATTGCTGAATGTCCGGCTCTCTGGCAAAAGGCAGTCCAACAGGGTTGAGATTGGATTGAGTAGATATAATAAAGATGCTGACAGCTTTCCCAAGGTTAGGACTGTTCTGACAGTTTCTGCCTCCACTGCTCTGATATTCTTTTAACATACATCTTTGATCAACTCCCCCTACAAGATGCGTACATTTCTGTACTCTCTCCTTCTCTTTTTTTTGAGATATTCTTTTTTTTGATGACAGGCTGAACAGAGAGCAGATTTTAACTACACAAGCACTGTAAACACATTTAACCTGACTTGGCACCATGTATACTGTTATATATGCTGAAAAAAGGAGGGTGTTTCAGTGTCTGCTGTATGCACTATGTATTGTACCTCTGTGCCCAATTACAGCAGAATTATACAATGAAGAGAAGATAGCAATGTTCAAGTGTTCCTCTTAGCTTAAAATAGAAGAACGTAATAGCAGACCTTTCGAACAGACAGAAATGAAGTAAAGAATATTTACTGGAAGAATCAGTAAGTAATCTTTCTTTCTTAGTGGAATATATCTAAAATAATATAATAACAATCTCTTGTAAAAAATATCCCTAAAATGAGTGCAAGGGTAACTAGGTTAGGATCTTTATATTGATTTATTTGCAATATTATTGTAAAGTAATTATTATTGGTGTTATTTATTATACTAGTGTACAGAGAGTTGTGCATAATGCTTTCACTGAGTCAAGTAAATTCCTAAAAAAGCCTAGACTAATTCAGTACTAAAAACTGTATGGACTAACTTAGCTCTTTGGTCAAGAGTGTGGTTCATTAGTGCTGTGGCTAATTAATGTTCATATTTTGAACAAACTAATGCTATTTTGTCCTCTGTCAAACTATTTCAGTAACATATTATCCTATTTCTGTTTTCACAAAGAACAGTGGTTAAGTTTTAATTAACTATCACACAGATTTACAACTATTCACACAGTGTTAGTCAGAGCTTCACACATTGACAATACACGGTTCTATTATGTGCAGGAATTATGCTATTCAAAGTGCAATCAGATATAGACTAGGCTGCCTATTAATTTCAGATTCTTTTACTCAAATACTGTTACACATAATATTAACATTTGTGCATACGCTGTACGGGAAAATCAGTTTTAGTTTGTGTTAACTCTTTGGATTCTACATCCTTGATTACAGACTTCCCTTCTCCAGTTATCTAAACCAGGAGGCATTATTAACTAAGTCATCTGCATAGAGTCTCTTTTTGTCTTAAAATAACTGTCTAATTCTCCAAATATACCATCTGAGGAGGGAACTAAATTCTCAAGTCTTAAATCCCATCCGTCATAAATTATGTGTATCAAATGTAAGGCATTATACCGTTCAAGCTGTGTGCTTTTGGGGGTTTTAAAAGACAAGTCCATGTGTAGCTTTTTGTCATGGTTCAAGAGACACATTCCCACCCTGCTCCCAGTCACCTGATTACTAATCGTGAGCACCTGGGCCTTAGTAACTATTTTTTTCTCTTGTTCACCCCCTTATATAAAGCCAACAGCTTCTCCACTGCTCACTCACAATGTGTTGGTCCTAAACACAATTTGAGTTCATAGTTGCTCTCCTGCATCTCCTCCCTTTGAGTTCTACTGCCAGTGTGTTTTTCTATTTCTTCGTGTGCTTTTAGTCATCTTGGTGCTGTGGTCTCTCTACGCTTTAATCTAATTAGAGAGAATAAACACACTCGCATCTTGTTCCCTGCCTCTAAGGACCACAGTTTGGGTGTACATGTAACCATCCTGCTTGTGTTATGGAATTTAATGTGTTTTGAACCTTTCAAATATCAGTGACTCAGTTTTAATTCCATCTTAATTCCAGGGATTAATAAAAAGAAACTCAGTAAACAAGTGTGTTTTATTTCTTTACCTGCTATTGTAGTTCTGTTTGTTTAACATTAACATCCAAAAACAGACATTTGAGTCTTAAGCTTTGTACTCATGGACTGATCCCATAGTGAATCACCCTGGACCAGGTGGTGGTAGCTCAGAGGTAAAGGTGCTCAACTTCAATTAGAAGGTTAGCAGTTTAAGTCCCAGCTCTCCAGCAAGTGTATTTGGCCTGTAAACCTGTTACCTTTGATGGTTTAGCTAGTAGAGTGGTGGACTTTAGAGGTTAAGAGAATTTGTTCCATTCAGGACAGCGATAGCCTAGTGGCTCGGTCACTGGTCTCTCAGTTGGAAGGTTGCAGGTTTGAAGCCATGTACATGTATAATGATAAATGAAGGAATTCCATCTGGCCCAGATCTTAAAACCTGCGTTTCAAGTTAGTCAAACTGAAAATGAGTTTGCTGATATGCAGAATGGTGGGCCACCATGAATGAGGGTTTGCTGGGATGCCGAGGCCTGGGAAATCATGGCCTTTCCTCTAATGGTCAGAGGGTCATAAGAGTTTGCTGTTCACATGTCAGACTGTGAGGCCAGAGGCAGGGCCACTTGGCCTGGATTGTGGAGGCCTTAGAAGCAAACACTACTCATCTCGTTGCCACCTGGTGGAGTGCAATAAGGACAAATGTCAACAAGACTTACAAGAAAAAGCCCAGGAAATCATCCTGATTGAACATCATGAGGGTCATTAGTTCTTGTTTTAGAACAAATGAATAAGCAGATATTCATTAGGAAGAGTAATGCATGCTCAAGTGCAACTTCATTGGTTTAGTTCTGCCCAAAATCTTTCTTTCAATGCTTTATAAAATATTTTTTATTACCAAGATGGATTTTTATTGGCCTAACAGTATCACTGATGCTACGGTCTAACATGTACATCTATGTTTTAAGTCAAATGTGTTATTGTACTGCTGTGTGTTCTTTTAAACAATGGCTCTTCCTTTTTTAAAAAAAACACACACACAAAAGCAGGGAAATAAATGTCTTATTTGGACATTGTGTATAACAAAATCAAAAGCAGAGAGTAAACACTCAATTTTCAAGCCTCATTGGCTTGTGACATGGCTTGTGAAAAAGGTGTTCAAAGTAACATTACGATCTCTCATTAACCATTTCAACAAAATCTGCTTGGATCATTGGATCAGTAAATTGCCTCCAAATATATTATTGAGTTACAAATAAACAAATAAATAAACAAACAAACGACACCCAGAATTAAAACTTGCGGTTGCAATATATCTGTTGCTATATTAGCGCAATATTTTCATCCAGAGCTTTAATCTAGAGCTTTAATCTAGAGCTTTAATCTAGAGCTTTGCTCCACACTCAAGTCTTGGGACATGCATGCATGTAACATCAGCACAGCTTTCATGGTTAAAGCTTGAACTCTCGAACCCTGGAACATCTGTCTGTGTGAGAGGCAGAGATGTAAGGCTCGGCCTTCACGTATGCAGGGCTCCTCTTCTGCTGTTCATAAATAGTAATGAAGTGGGGACTATAGCAAGTATGGAAATAATTCATCCTTGAATACTTAGTCCAGCATTTATAGATTAACAGCCTCTTTAGTTTTCTTTGTTTTACTGTTAAATCTCTATAATATTTGCAGTATATCGTTTAGATTTGCTAAAACATTTATTATTTTGCTATAGTGCAAAACAACAATCTGCAGTGCTCTTATCAGCCAAAAATACATGCAAACCATCTGCAAAGCAGTTCCTCCAACAGGATCAGGAGAGATGAAGCTCACACAAAGGATCTCCCTGCCCAATATCCAGAAGTGCAGTAAACCCACCCTATCCTCTTCACTCACACAGTGAACTACTACCGCAGGGTAAAAGGAGGTTCTGAGGAGGAAGAGGAAGATAAGGACACTTCTTCCCTTACATTAAAGCATGCAAACAAAAGCTCTGCAGTCAGTCCTTAGCATTTCGTCTGCTTCTCCTAGCAACCAGATTACAGTGTGCTCTCTATGTGTGTAATTATGATAATGAACATATTCATGCTTGGCAAGATAATTAGCATACAGAGCAGGGGGTCATTTGAAAAACCCACTTTGTACCTAAAGAGTTTGAGCTTGTCAACACTCCGGTGCCGCAAGAGTAATGAATTGTGGGTTTATATTTTATCAGCACAATATATTTTAATCCAACATTACTTCATTATAAATGCTTATGGCTGGAATTATTAATTGATATTGGTGCAGTAATCCTGATATTTATGAAGCGTACAGGTAAATTGGTTTACAAAACAGTTTACTTACTACATGTTTACCTAATTTGACTCCAGAAATGATGGGTATAACACTTAATATTTTACTGAATGAGGTGTGTTAGGCAGCACCTAATTTCTCCTGAAATCAGACCCTTCAATACTATTTTTTTTGAGAGATCTCTTCTCTGAATTTTAAACCACTTTACTACATACTGTATAAAGCATTATACTTTACATACTGTATAAAGCATTATACTTTACATACTGTATAAAGCATTATACTTTACATGCTGCTTTTCTAAAACGTAAATGGTGTAGTATGAAGCCCTGTAAACTACATACTGTAGTTGATGAGGTCATGTGACCCTTCCAGGTGTGAAGGGTGTATTACAGCACCTGAATCTACAACCAAACATAAGAAGGTCATCATTCCCAGTGAGGTATCAGACAATATATTTGCATGGCTGTAGTGAATTCGTTCTCATCAGCTAAACCAAAGCCCAGCTGAGAACTAAATTATACTGAAAAAATCCCAACTATAAGCGAAGAAACATCATGTTGACTTGAAAAAGTCTATTAAAAGCCATTAAAAAGCTCAAGTTAATTCTAATCAGCTACTGTGCAGACCGTAAAGTCCAAGTGGTCCCCGCAGTGTAAGAGATATAAGTGGCCATTAAACAAATGACCTGGGAATGCTTGATGAAAGTCTGAAACTGTAGCTTAAGATGGGTGTAGAGATGTTGTTAGCATAGAAGTAACAATAGATTATATGAAGAACAATGCTGTGGCTTTGTTAAGGAAACTGCCAAATATGTCTTACTGATTTAATATATCTTACTGTTTTAATATGTCTTACTGATTTAATGTCTTGATATAATGTACCTTGATGTTGATACATTGTGAGAATGTTGGAGGATGCATGTTGAGAATATCTAGGGGATGGCAGTAGAGAACGTGACAAACTTCCATAGGTTTATACAGAGGCACTTGGCATGACCCACAATACCACCTGCTTTGTCCAGGGAGCCCACTAGCACCTTAAGTTTCTGTGAAGTACATGAAGAGAAAACATGTCTCAGTTGATCCTCAACATTTTCTACACAGGGGACAATGGAGTGGCTTAACCAGCTGTCTCAGACTGGTATAGCAACAGAACTGTCCCTACAGTGGATTGTGAGAACGGTTAATTGGGATTTCTCCAACCACTATCAACACCTCCTACCACAAGTGCTACATCTGCAGGGCCACAACGGCATTTTGGAAGGTCCTTGCCTGCTTCTCTCACTGACTCTTCTCTTTGTCTGGAAGTAAGAACCGGAAAATCCATGCCACTAACGCCGGATTTCACAGCTCAGATTACTTAACACACTGCTGCCTCTCCAACACACACCTGCACTAATCACTAGTTTTTCTGTCATCACCAGGACCAGCAGGACTCATCCCATCATCCAATCTAAATGAGCGCACACATTTTTTACTCTTCATTTCACACCTGCACTTTAAATAAGAACACTATCTAGTGGACTATTATGACTTTATTAGTATGCCTCATTGACTACACTAACACACACACACACACACACATATGTGTGTGTGTGTGTGTGTGTGTGTGTGTTTGTGTGTGTGTGTGTGCACTGCTTATGAAGGACCTTCTGTCTACCAAAAGACCTGTTTCTCTGGAAACCTTATGTATTACACTGCAGCACATATTTTTTTTCCTCTCTCTCTCTCTCTCTCTCTCTCTCTCTCTCTCTCGTTCTCTCCTTCCACCCTCCCCTAACTCTCCCTATACACACATTGTAGCACCAGCATGGAAAAACTAAAGAACACTGTTTCTGTTCAAATAAATTGCTCTTTATTAAACAATGGGCTCTTTAAAAAGATTCAAGCATCAAGCAAAAAAGAGGGATTACCTAATTTAGAAAATGGCAGGAGGATAACTTAGAGAAAGACCAAGACAATGACCATAACACATTTCCAACACGCTTATTAAAAAAAAAAAACAAGGCACAATGAATTAAACTAAACATACAGATAATTCAACTGTAAAAACAAACTTTTTAACAAAAACTATGCAGAAAGGTACACAGCATTCTGGGATTTCTTCACATGCTCTCTTCAGTGGGCTCACTGGATAAATGTCTTTCATCAGTCTCACAGTTGATAAATGTCTCTGTCCATATATAGAGCTGAATGCCTCTTTATCTAGTGTTCATGCAAAGCTGTTTTATTAAACAAAAGGCAGTGATGACTTCAGTACTAACTACAGATGCGCAGCGTGTCTCCTTTCTCCAACTGAGTCTAGTTGAAAAGTACAGCGTATTCAAACTGTCTTGCCAGTTAGTGTGAGTAAATCATTTGAAAAACTTCTCCTGCTGAGAGAAATTTGTTTTAGGGATAATACACAGAATATGCAAATCCACAAGGCTTTCAATTGCTTCAAAAGATACACTGCAGTTCAAAGCTTTGAAGTGAAGGTGATGGCTTCATTTGTGCAGGTGAGAGCTTCATTCACTTTTCACAGTAATATTTCACAGTAAAAGAATAATATTCTGGCTGAGAATAAATAATATCCATAATGAATTTTTAATCATGATATTGACACTATAATGTATAGCAGGGTTCCTTTTTCTGCTGATATCCCAATGTAATTTAAAGATTATATAGACAGTTTATAATATATGTGTCTGTGTGTGTGTATTCTGAAAACTCAAAGTTTATAGTTTAAAGGTTTCATAAAAAAAACTTATGTTTTGAGATGAGCTAATATTCTCAGACTTTTTACATATGATCAGGTTTGATCTTGCTTATTCAGTTTCTGACTGCCTTCATGTTCGGTATGCAACAAAGGCTCTTTCTTGCTGGTTAAAGGATTATGTTCTCAAAGCAGGAGAGCCCTTGCCTGTAGATTGTGCCCCGAGATGCCCCAGGGGGTTTTGAACATGAAATAGTGAGAGAGCTCCCGACGCTTGGCAGAGTGGCATTTGTGCAGCATGTCACGCACTATAGTCCTTCCTGAAGAACCTCCTTAGCACAAGGACTCATGCATACTTATGGAACACAGGTATCCAATAACGTACACAAACAGAGGAACAAACAAAAACAAACAACATGAAACCTTGTCGTGTATGAGAGGAGTTTAGAGAGAGAGATAAGTGTTTTGTCAACCGTGCCAACAGCAGCTGTGTGGGTTAGCATGTTAATACTGTTCCTAGTCTTTTGCTATTCAACTGCTCTTGTGTTTCTGCCCCTTGACTCTGTCCTATATGCGTTCCGCGAATATAGAGCAATACCGGATTTCCCAAATGTATAGTTACACAATCATCATCAACTGAACG
>JAOYMR010000006.1:18145856-18163028 GCA_025802075.1 Tenebrosternarchus preto | reverse complement strand
TCCATTTCTGACAGTTTGAGCAGAAACATGGATATTAATGGCCTGCTGGAGGTCATTTTGCAGGACTCTGGCTCTGTCTTGTATCTTGTGTAAGTGTTGCCTTTATTTTTGTGAGTAGTGTATATATATATAAGCAAGGTTTCATTTAGTAGATGTAAAAACACTTTACATGTCTAAAATGTACTTTTACAGAGAAAAAGCCATGTTTCAATATTTATTTTCTAATGTCTTTTCATTTAAGGAGCTCACATTAAACACTGTCTGTGCTCTGCTCACAGGAGTGTTATCAGAGTTCTCTCTAGTTAAATAGTTTCCCGTAAAGGAGTAGGAAATTCAGGCTCACACCACAGATCGGACTCTAAATTCAGGCTCACACCACAGATCAGACTTTAAAGCTCTAATGTCTTTTCATTTGAAAAGATCCATATTTGCTGGAGGCAGTTCATTGTAGGATCAGGGGCTCACTGAGACCGAATATCAGATGCTAGGGGCCTGGTTTGCATTATTTAATAGACCTTGTTGTATTGACTAAAGCCACATTTCATAGGAAGACCTCAGATGGGGTCGTTAGTATCAATACAAAATTCAAATGTGTTATTTCAAACTTTACAATGATATTTTCCTTATATTCTATGGAAAATCATCATTATAAGTGTAATTACATAAAACACATATCTCTCATTTAACTGTAGAACATCAGTCTGCCACATACCAGCAATGAACTTGGAATTAAGATGTAAACTGAGTCTACCAACAGCTGTCTGACAAGTAGCTGACTTGAAAAGGAATTTGTAGAAACTTGTGAACTGTGGATCTAAAGCTATCTACATTTTGAAATGTCTTAATGTCAGTTATGAAACTTTTTTTTTTTTGCTTAATATGATAATCAGATATTCATTTTAGCTTTTAGCTCTTTCCTCACACTTCAGTATTCTTCGCAAGAGTCCATTTGTCAGTCACATAACGCAGGCTACTTGTAACTCAGCAGGTGGCACGAGCAGTTACCAGGGAGTATGTGGAAAGATTGTGAAATATATTCGTTTTAAATTGGAAATTAATTCTAGATATAGTATAATCTTATTTCACTCTGAAGAAAAAGTTTTTTTTCCAAACAAAATCTAAGTATAAAGAGCTAATAAAATCACCATTTTGTATATATTTGCATTTAGAATATTTATAATGAGGCAAAAAGCTGTCACGGGACGGTCCCAAAAAGGTAGGTAGGAGTGCGCACAGGCATACATACACCACGCTTACACCACAACAGAGGACCCCCACCCCACAAAAGCCAATTCTGTCTAATTGATAAACGCTTGCACATCCAACTTGTACTACACGAATCCAGGCCAATGCATCCAGGCCAATGTTCCCTAATGCATGAAATGAAAAGGTTCGTTCTGATTGTTGACATGAATGTTGTAACATAAAATGTTTTAAACATAAAGTTGAAGTTTCGTAAAGAAAGCATGTCAGTAAACGCAGCAGGAGCTTATTTTGCTGTGAGTTGTGTGGAAGTACTGAATTAACAGAAACAAATAGCTTTAGTTCACCTATGGATGAATTATCAGGTGGAAGAATTAGCAAACAGACGTGATTACTGATTACAATAGTGATTACTGAAAGGCGATTACTGATTACAATAGTGGAAGAAATGTTTAGCATATTTTCTTTGGCGAAATGCTTACAGAGCAGACTGTGAGCACATTTTTTAAGAAACATTTTTTTATTATTATTATTATTTTATTCAAGAATAACGATCTGGATTGGAAATCATGCAGTCATGTACGCGCCAATGTGTCTGCGGAAATAATGAGAAGAGCGTACAGACTGCAAAGCTTTAAAAATTAAAACAGCAGCTAATATTATATTTAAACACTTCAGAATCGCCCACTAGGATTCAGAGAACATGTCGCTTCTGAACGATCTTTCGCTGATTTTCTAGATGAGACAAAAACATCAAAGACTTCCTGTCAAGAGTGAGATTAATGATCAAATGCTGACTGTGGGAGTGAAGTCTTCAGCTGCTTTTTATGTGGTACATATAAATGTATTAATACACTCACTGAAATAACTTGAACAAAAGGATCGGTTGGTATCATCCATTCTTCTTCATGCATTGCAAGATATGCAATCAGCAGTACGTTGGATAAAGCAAGAGAAGGGTTACTGATCATTTCGTTGAACACCGCCAGAAAACCAGGACTTGTCGTTTCCATTTGCAAGATATTTTACTGCTAAGTGACGTTGCATTAATAACATATCTGTTTGCATTGCCTGCTGCAAATTAAGTTAGTCTTAAGGAAAAAGATCTGATATATAGTCTCAGAATGTTATAATCCATAGTATGAGTGGTGCAGGGGTGGCTAGGATTGTGTCTTTTTTTTTTTTTTTTTTTGTATGCATTTATTTAGTCTAGTGATGTTTCTATGTAGTTTCCTAAACTTGGATGAATGTTCCTCTGTGATTTTATTTTGCCATCACTTCTGGGACAAATAGCATTCAGTAACAAGATCCTGCTAAGATCCAAATGCATGCATTCTTTTTAATTGCTTTAAACATTTCCTAAAGTGCTGTGAGGATGCTGGGTATTTTAATGTTGATCGTGGTTCCACTGTGGTGTCCTGTCATGAAGATTAAAAAGCCCCATGTTCAGTTTGCATATAGGAAAATACTTTTTCTCTCCTTTTTTCAAATTTAATCAGTACTGAGGGTGCCATAATTTTAATTAAAACAAATCACAGTGGTACTCAAATTGTAGTTTTAGGTCAAACCAGGATACAGAATCATTCAAATTCTGAGATTTCATTTATAGCATTCAGAGAAAGTAGAAAGAGCACCTTTTGTATGACATTTAGAGACAATACATGTTTATATTGTGTATTATGTGAATCTGTGAGAAGTTATTATAAACAGCCCTGCTTTAAGGTCATTGCATGGGTTGGTGCAGTAGACAAGACATTCTCAAGACATTCTCTCTTTACATCTGGTAAATAAAAAATAGTATGTCTTATACAATATTTGTGATAGCCAACTAAACACAAAAGCTATTTACCATTACGAACATGTCACTCTCTTTCTTAAGAAAAGAGGTTACAAGACCAGAGTATATATGGCAGAAGTTCTCTCCATTACTCAGGTACCCTGCCAGCAAACTTATGGATTACTTAATAAAAGTTTTACAATTTTACAATTCAAAACTACTAATACCGACCTGGTTAAAACTCTAGCACAGGCTAGAGCTGTCAAGCCTTTATTTTATCCTTTGTTGCTATCCCTGTCATCAGCATCAAGGAACATGACTTGTGCCAAAGTGCAAATAACTCATCTCCAAATGGAGGTTGTCATGCTGCCTAACCCAGAAGACTCCAAGTCCCATCATGCAACACCCAGATCTGTCTCACCTCATTATTGATAACACCTGTTCCTTGTTTGAGATTTCCTTAATATACCACATACCTGCCCCCCTTTCCCTGTGAAGTATTGTCCTAACTTTTGTGTGTGCACACCAAGTGTCCTACTCATTCTGTTTATCCTGGTCTGATCTGTTTTTTTCCTATTTGTGTGGCCTTCTGGATTTGGTTGCCTGATTATTCTGCCTTCCTGTGTTTTGGACTCTGGGCTGTTTTTGTCTGTGCTCTGCCTAGTGATTTTGGATTCTCTTTTGTATGTGCTGGCTTTGACCCCTTTCTGTTTGACCACGGCTGATTTCCATTCTCTCATTAAACTTGTGAATTCTTTTCGTCTGCTCTTAGAAGTGACGTTGTGTGATATTGCAGATCATTTCACGTGTGTCAGTGCATGGGGAATCTAAACTAGGTTTTCCCTCCTGCCCCTCTACAACATATTCTGGTGATCATGAAACCATTTGAACATATGTTAATCGATTGTTGATTGTGTAAGATAACTGAAGTCAGGTTACCTAAGCTAAGTCAGGACCTGTTAAACAATATCTATGAAGCCTCTAGATTTCCAGAAGCAGCCCTACTGCAACAAAATAATGTGAGGGACCCATTGGTGATCTTTCTAATCCAGTAACTTTATGGAAAAGTAGAGTTTCAGTACTTGTGTATAAAGGAGAGCATCTCAGGATGTGGTACCATATGCATCCCTCCCGCTCCTTTCAGGGCCCCCAGGGTTACACTGACGTCTTTTACAACAGGATCCTTGATGGGGTTTGTTGTTGCAGGCTAGCTGGAATCCTGCATGACTGTTTGCTAGTAAGCTGGACTGTTTTGTAAGTGTTACCCTTGAGTAACCCTGCCAGGGCAAAGGTCAAAGACAGGGTTTGCGTTCTCTGCTACATATATGTACTGACGTTTACATATACGTCCATATCTGTTTGATGTATATACATCCATACAGGTCTCTGTCTCAATAATGACTCTGTGTTTTCTGCTGATCTAATACTGGCAGTTTGTCCCACAAAAAGCTGAGGTGTCTCTGCCCCTCCCTGATGTTCCCCAAACTGATTGTGTTATTTGTTCAGTTCTTCCTAAGTAAGCAGTTTCTCCATGGGAAACCGAGGCCACACTGCCAGGGAGTCCCGACTCTGCCTCGGCCTCACTTGCTCCCTGTAGTTTCATTTACTCTATCTTTAAGCCCAACCCATTCAAATCCATCAACATCCCACACTGCCATGAGGAAATCTAAAGTGAGTATGCACACATCCTGTTAAGGTACTTGGCTCAGACCTGCCACTGTGACCAGAAGCCACTTCTTCCCTCTCATGTTGAATCTACTGCCAGTGATGGCCTTTAGCTGAATAGTTGTTGCATCCCAGCCATCCAGTGTGCTGTTCAATGAGTACCCACTTGGCATGTTGCCTCTTCCTTGAGCTCCTCTGCGGTGTGCTGCTTGCCATGTTGCCTTTGTGTCAAGGATAAATTTTGCTCTTTCAGCTGATTGGAGGCTGTTGCAGTGGATTGAATGTCCTCTCAGCTCTTCGGGCAGTAATTTGTTAGGAAGTGTTCCAGTGATAATTCTTTCCTGTTCAGCCTTCTTGAACACCAGTTTTCCTGCTGATCCAACGCATTCAGATATATGGCCAGCGCACTGAGCCGCTGGACATCCACCTGGCTGGATACCAACCTGGCATTGTCTTTATCAGCCATCTACCTCATTCTTATCTGACTGGACCCCTGCCTTGGGCAGGTATAGTACTTGTTATCCCCTTCCTCCAGGCTGCATCTTCTTCACCTCCACTCTTGAGGTCTCTGATGTGCCACTTGATATTATCCAGCTTGATGGCAATATCCCACTTCCGACTCTAAAGTGGAAGTAGCACCAGAGTATGCCATTTTTCATTTAATCGATGTACTAATTATTAAACAATAGTAACAGAAAACACCAATACCTTTCAGGGAGAGCAACCTTTACCTTTAGGCTTTTAAGTAACTAAACATCCATACACAAAACACACACACACAGACAAATCAACTCTTTTAAACATTAAACATTCTTAAATTTGGTCCATATTTACATGATGACATCACACAGGTGCTGCTAGGGTTGACTGCACATCCATGATATAAATCTTCTCTTCCATCATATTCCATGCTGGTGACTGTGGAGGTTATTTGTGTAAACTGGTGTTCAAGAAACCAGTTAGATAACTTAGCATGTTATCCTGCTGGAAGTAGCCATTAGAAGATGGGAACCCTGTGGTCCTAAAGGGATGGACATCATCAGCAATAACACTCAGGTAGGCTGTGGTATATTAGCTGGTATTTATCATTAATTACACTTCCACCGACAGCCTGAACCACTGACACATGGCAGGATGTTTTTCATATTGTTTACACCAAATTATGGACCCTACCATCTGAATGGCATAGCAGAAATCAAGACTCACCAGGCCAGGCCATCTTTTTCCAGTCTTGTACTGACATTTTGTTTATTTGGAAGATGAGCTTTGAAACATGTATAGAAATGAAGCATCTCCAAACATATCTGTTCAGAGAAAAAATATGTAACTTATGTTAACATATGTAACATCTTAGCACACTAAATCACCCATTACAGCTATAGTTGGATTTTTTAACACTGTTTCCATGAAAAACTAGTCCTTAACATGCATGTTTTCAGTATAGTCTGTTTCTTATATGTAGGCTGATACTGTTTCCTAGCAACAAATGCAATGCAGTGCTGACATTAAAACATACACATCCTGGAAATTCTGATATAACAAACTCTTAACAAATGGTCACACAGGGTAAACTTTTATTGCAGCATTCGTGAGTATCATCGTATTCAGCACTGTACAGAATAATGAAATTGAACTAAATTCCAGTTTCAACTTGTAAACTACTGGTTGGTCAAAAGTGCATTTAGCCACTTCACATTCCAGACAGCATCAGAACAGTTACTGCTCCATTGCTCAATCAGGGCGTCTTGGCAACGAACTGTTGGAGGCCAATTAGATTGTACCGGAGATGACAGGAGGGGGTTCTCTTCTTCGGCAAATGAGCTTCGTCTACCGCTGAAAAACGATAAAGGCAAATTATTAAGCTTTCAAGTCTTATGAAGAGCAAACGTCAGAGTGGGGGGAAGAAATGTGATCACATATCACTTTGAACAGCTATTGATTCCATCTCCATTTACACAGACGGCTTGCAGTAGGGGCCGAGAACCATGAGTCAAATGGCCACGATAAGCTAAATATTCAAACTTGGCTGTGGTTGTTTTCTGTAGAGGCTCACGATAGCAAGGGTGTTTTGATGGACAAGTACAGACTACTAAAGAGCCCAGAGCTGTGGTGAAGGTGTCATTACACACCATCTGCATATTGTTTACATTTCCACGATGCCCTTCAGGGTCAGGAATGTTTTACTATGAGAAATATTATGACTCGACACAGGCAGTACTGGCCTGAAGTGGGCTTTGAACAAAAAAGTGGTTCCCATCCCTAAATGATGCACAAGTGGAAGAATGTGGCCTAAGGCTGTTGCAAATAAATAAATAAACTATAAAATAAATAAAATTCTGGTATCTGTTTTTCTGATGTCCAAGTCCAGCTGTGTGGTGGAATCAATAAACACTAGCAAAAAACACATATGAGAGAGAAAAAAAACTGAATAGGAGTTTATACTGAAATATTCCAAAACTTGACAAAACCATAGCCCTTAGAGGGTAAACAAGACCTTCTCTCATCATCAGCCAAACACCGATATCAGATGAGTTCATCAATGTCAGCAGATCATGGATTCAGGCCAAAGCACCCCCCCCCCACCTCCCCTTGCTCTAAAGGAATACTCTAGAATGTTCCAGCCTAATCTCCGTCTACCAGCAACTATCCTTAGGCCTCACTTGTAAGAGTGTTTTAAGCCAACAGGTTTTTCCCATTTTGTTCCAAGTACAGGGAAATGTCAAAAAACGAGTGTCTGTGGTAATCAGCTATGCAGCGCAGATACAGTAGAGAAACAGGCTTGTGGGTATGTGTTCAGTGAACACTGCCAATATTGTACATAGAGGTTGCAAATGTGATATTTGTGGTGTATAATAAGCATGTCAATGAGATACAGATTTACACAAATGTATAACAATGGGAAGTCCCAACAGCATAAGGCCACAAATTGAGTCTGATATGACAGATCTCAAAAAGGTAAGAGCGTGGAAGGTGAAGTGAAAGTAAGGATTATCTGAATTGGTCAATGATTTCCAATTTTCCGAGTTTCCAAGCTACCAATAAACCCAGTATTGTTTAGTTATTTTTATGTGCCCTTTTTAGTGCATTTTATGTACATTTGTATTTGGGAGAAAAATGTTGTTGAGCTGTAAAATTTGCAGGAGTATATATGTAAAGTTTGTAGGAGTATATATGTAAAGTTTGTAGGAGTATATATGTAAAGTTTGTAGGAGTATATATGCTCAGTTTTTATGCTAAATCAATCTTCGATACATCCAAAACTCAGCTGCTAGAGTATTTACATCTACCAAACATACCATGCACATCATACCTGTACTTCAGGGACTACAATGGCTCCCTGTTCTCTCCTGTATTAAAAATAAAACCCTTCTTATCTTCAAAGCTCTTAATGGCTTTGCTCCTACCTATCTCTCCAAGCTCATTAATTTATACTGTCCTTCTCACACACTTCAGTCCTCTAGCTGTGGTCTTCTTACTGTCCCACTCAAAACCAAGGCCAGCAGATCCTTCAGTGCTGCTGCTTCTAAACTATGGGACTCTCTGCACAACTGTCTCTTCAGAAATGTTCCTGTCTGCCTTCCTTTAAAAATCAACTGAAAACGTTCCCATTTAGTACTCTTCCTGTTCTTCCTAGCTACACACCAATGTAAAGTATCCTTGATAACACACTATATTATTATTATTATTACTATTATACACAACAGGTCCTGTGGGACCTGGGACTTTTGTTGTACTCCACACTTAAGCTCAAGCTGTGGTTAAAGCTGTCAGTGGGGAGAGAGTCCCAGGCTTTGAAACTAAGAGAGGAAATACAAAGCTTACCTGCTTTCTATTTTCGTGGGCAATATAAGGTCCCTGGCAAACAAAACAAACAAATGCTCAGCTGGGATCAAAAGCTACAGGAAATATAAGATACATTGTCTCACTGTAATCTCATGTGCTTTACAGAAACATGGCTCAACACTAAAACTCCCTGTCTCCATGATTGCATGGGACAGTTCTCACACTGTGCATGCAGGCAGAAATAGAAAGAGTCTTAGAACACCATAGTGCATGTGAATGAAAGTGGGACAAAAAAAGGGAAGTGGACTTGATATGTTTTTAATAAATGGCAACGCCCCAGTCACATAACTAGTAAAGTGGTGTTGAGGAGCCGTATCAATGAAGCCTCCTGTTGTTCTATCCTTTAGCCATCATACCTTTCACCACACTGCACAATCTGCCCAGCAGGTACCCAGGTGAACATTATGATTTGATCTACATGCTTCATGCAGCCAACTTACTCCTTCGTAATGGTGTTCCATCAGTTCTCCAGTGTTTTCAACATTTGGCTACTTTCCTGGAAATAACCTTAAGGTGTTATTAATTTTGTGCTCCTATAGTATCATGGAAAAGTTCCTGATCTGAAAGTTCCTGAGGCTCCAGGACTGTGTTGTAGAATGGGTCACCCCTCCGCACCCCTCTGCAGCAAGGCTAAACGAACTATTGGTGGATTTACAACACAGAAGAAGGCATCAGGCATAAGTTCCTTTGTAGGGAGTCTATATGAAGTAGTGCAGTCTCACAGGTATTTGGGAGATATACCTGAACTACAGACTGCACTGGAATAACAACACTGCATGCTGACTGAGCCCGTACTAACTGAAGGCAGTAAATTGAAAGAGGACTACTGTACAATTGGAGAAAATTCAGCTCATCCTCTCCATGAGGCAGTATCCTGGAGCACCTTTAACAATCAGCTCATTAACCAGATCAGAACACCGTGGTGTTCTAAGAATCAGCGCTTGGGATTTTTATGTCTGCTCCCCACTATCTTCCCAGTCCTGAACCCTTAGAATGTAACATTGTACTTTTACAGTCATCATCTTATAATAAATTATAGCAAACTGCTGTGTTAGTTTAAGCTGTTTGTTTATACATTGCTTGATACCTGTACATACACCATTTAATTAATACTGTGTTCGTTCTGATATATCTGACATATCTACAAAATGATATGTTTAAAAAAATAGGTTGAGAAATAATGGTTCCTATCATTCACCTTCTTAGTGAGGCATGAGATGTTCTAGTCCCATGTGATAAATGCTGCTGATAGTCATATTTGAAAGAGTCCACAATGCTTATCAGTGGTAGCACTAATTACCAGTGGTAGCACTAATTACCAGGCACGAGTGGAATGGTTGGTTTCTGTGTAACTCAACACATATAGGTTTTGAGGTCATTCAGCTCAAGCTTGTTGGAACAGCGTGCTGCTGGTGGACCTGCCTCCTTGGAATAGGCATATTCATCATCTTTGATGAGCCACGGCGCTCCACGGGAACCATCTAGACAATTACTCTGCTGCTACCGACTGGCTACTTTTGTGGGGAGGGAAAAGCATGAGAACAAGCAATTCAATATATACAATATTGATTTGTCCAGTTGCCTTGTTGTCCAAGCTTTAGCTCTGCTTAGCCCTCTATTTTTCTTTTAGTCCTCACAGTTTATCAAAGCTTAAGACACAACATTGCATCTGGCCTAAAATTGTGGTTTTCATGATCTTTGCTTGTTATATCTGCTTTTAGACATATATCATTCAACTTTTGGATTACCTGTGTAACTAAAAGAGATTCTTTTAACAGCTTAGTACATTTTCTGTTGGAAAATTTTGCTTTATACTTAACAAGATGAATTGATAGAATTGAAAATAAATGGGTTTAGAGCCTCATGCTCATTTATCTACGCTGCGGTTTGAGTTAGTATGAAGAAGGTGTACACCATTTTGACAAGAGTAGGATTAGTATACTTAAAAATAAATACATCTAGAAATCACTAGTGCATGTTTTCTAGTTTTTGTTCTGCATTTCTTTAAATTGATTTCAGATTCATCATGTGTCCTCCTAAAATAAAATTGCATGAAATTGCTTGACAGAAGACGAGTATGTGACCTTTACCAAGCCTCCCTCTAGCCCCCCTAAGCCAGTCTGAACCACACTATACTTCCCATAATCCCCACGGGGACCAGGTGGATCTCCACATTCAGCCATCATCCGACGCTTCTACATTCTCATGTTTATCACAATACTAATTGTTCTCACCTGTTCATCATTTCCCTTTCTATAAAGATTTCTTTCATTTCCAGCTGTTTTCATGTTCCCCCTGTTTGAGGGTGGTTTTCCCTGTCCTTGACTGTGGCTGTTTGTTGGCTGTGTTTTTGTTGGGGTTTTTTTTTGCTGTTTTTTGAAATCTCACTATACTGGTTTTGACTTTGGCCAGTTTGACTAAATTTCTGGATCATCCTTTCACTATTGAACACACATTGAACACACTGTATTATAAATGAGGATTTGTTCTGTGTTGCTGCTCACATTCTTATTTAACATTTCTTTGCTAATATAGACAATGTAATCATAGGCTACTTAAACTTGTATGCATGCCTATGTATAGCATACTAAATATCTCAATTCAAGTATTATTTAAGTATTATTTTTACCACATTTCCTTTGTGTTCTTCTTCATCAGTGCTTTATATTCTTGGTTCATCTGGATCTGACAAAACTAACGTAAGCTTCATCCTGTCCTGGACCACTGCTAGGGTTAGGGTTAGGGTTAGGGTTACACCATATGAGTTGGACATCACTATAGCTAAGACATTAGTGAAGCTAAGACTGTAAATGGTTTTGTGGCCCACCCCCACGTTTGATCATTTGTCCATTCAGCAACAGTCCAGCTCCATCCTGCCTTCACTGACCTTGACCTTCTTTTTCCAAACCTTCACTGGGAATCCTGTGCCTCTCTCTCTCTCTGCCTTCATTGCCTGCTGTCCCAGAGGGTGTCACTAGGTCTGCACTAGTTGTTCTTCCAGTGGACTCAGTTCTGCTGTCTGCAACCTCTGACCCTGTTCCCATTGCCTAGTGTACCTGAGCGTGCCCTCAGGCCATCTGTATGATTGGAGCATATGGAGGCAGCACTCTTGAGTGCTCCAGTGATTGTATCTTCCAATTGTATCTTCGATGCTCTTCAGGGCCTATTGGGCCATTCCTTACTTGACAGTGCACTTTCTCTCTTTCTCTCTCTCCTTTCCAATGTGTCTTCTTGCTTTCTATCCTTTAATGTAAGGTCTATTTGGAAGTCAACAGCTAAGAAATTGCCATCTGTTGTGTGGATAGATTTCACGTCAAATCTGCAATGTTAAATGTACCTTGGTTTGGTTGCGATGGTTCAGTTACAACAAGTATCTTGGTTCTATATCTACTTTATCACAGAGGAGCATGCAAATGTGCTATATGTAGGTTATGTACTGTAAGTTATATCTGTTGATACATCTATTCGGAGTTAGATATAATCTAACTCTGAAATTTAAACATGCCTTAAGTTAAAAGGAAGCAGAAATGTTCAAAAGGTCAGCCACACAAACTACTTGGAAAAATGATCATTCATCTTAGAGATAGAGTGCTATATATTAAACCACAGTGGAATGAAGGGAGCATCACCTCCACTATGCATTCATTAGCCAAAGCAGCACAGGTTGTTTTGCCATTCATAACTGCTACTGGCAGGACAGCTGCCAATTTACAAACACTCCGATGTTCCAGTCGCATTCAACAATGGGCTGCTTGTGTTAATTCATATATGGATGTGTAGTTTTTTGTTACTATTAATGACATGAGAAGGTGGTGTGCAACTGTAATGGTCTAATAGGTCAAAGTATTTCCAGATGCTGGACCAAATCATAGTGTGCACATATATGTGCCGTAAGGAGGTGGTTGGGCTCCTGGGGCAACAAAGAGTGCAACCCTGGGCAACAGGGCCCCCTAGATTCACATACTAGGAGGACATCCTGCTTTGCAGCATCCAAATGCTAATGAGGAGCAGCAAGGAAGGGGAGCAAAGGAAAAAGTAGGAAAAAGGAAATAATTCTGATGTTCAATCAAAACTAGAGCAAAATACCTGAATGGGGACTCAAACCAGGGACGTATGCAGCAGGACAGCAAGGCTCCACCCACTTTGGAACTGAAGGAAAGCTAAGAGGACAAACCTGGGTTCACTCTAGACCAGAGTTGTAACTGCAAGGACTAGATCATCATGGAACATGGAGTGGTTGACTAGAGCAGACGGAGAAGCAAACAACTGAAAAGGGCCGGGGTTAACTTCCCCCAGAAAGCACCACAAGAGGGATGAATGTCCCTCAGAATACAGAGAGGGAAAAAACAGAGCCCCACAATACAATTACCAGCCAATCAGAGCAAGTGTTACACATACCAAGATTCACAAAGAATGAGCCTTGTGACGCTGCTTATATAGGGTAGGGCCACCTATGGGGGATCAGGCTAACAAGCCCTCACTGATTCCTGGCTCACTGACTCCCTCTGGTGGCTGTCAGCATTGTAGGCCACCCAATACACACTGCACACTACTACTACTATGCAATGACAAAACTACTTTCACTATTTTGTAATGATAAATGGAACCATTCTGTACAGGCAACTTATGCCCATGTGACTTATTGGAGGCTATATGAACAAAGGATGGCTATTTGTTTATTGAAACAGAAAAATGTTTATATAGGTTTATGTAGATTTTACACAGGTTTTTGGATTTGAAAATGTGGATGTTGTTAAATAGCATGTTGAAGCTGAATGTGAGAAAGGCACAGTTTCAGTTTGTTGTGTTCATGTTCCTGATGCATGAATCCATCAAATCAGATTATTTGACTGAGAAGAAGAAACAATGTGTGTAGCAGATAGTAGTCAAATAGCAGCAGAGATCACACTGGTGCTGCCATTTCGAGATGGAAAAAGGATCATGAAAAGGATCATGAAAGCTTCCCTGGAGGTAAATAGAAAAAGAGCTCTGGAGCAATTTAATGGCCCCTGAAATCCTAATGAAGACTATGAATATTACGACTGTTTGGGGGCAGTCAGTTGAATTATTAACGAGGAAAAAAAGATTTTAAATATAATGTCACATGATTGAAGAAAAAAAAACAATTATTGAAATAAAATTAAATAAATAAATCAGGGGCGATTCTGGGGATAAGGGGGCAAAGAGATGATCACTGAATAATCGTACGTCATTTTAATGCACAAAGACATAATCTGAGTAAACGTCCAACATTATAATGCACAAAGACATTATGTGAATAAACATACGTCATTATAATGCACAAAGACATAATCTGAATAAGCGTATTTCATTATAATGCAAAGACATAATCTGAATAAACGTACATCACTATAGTGCACAGACATAATATGAATAAGCGTACATCATTATAATGCACAGACATAATCTGAAAAAGCGTACATCACTATAATGCACAGACATAATCTGAATAAGCGTACATCATTATAATGCACAGACATAATTTGAATAAGTGTACATCACTATAATGCACAGATATAATCTGAATAAGCGTACATCATTATAATGCACAGACATAATTTGAACAAGTGTACATCACTATAATGCACAGATATAATCTGAATAAGCGTACATCATTATAATGCACAGACATAATTTGAACAAGTGTACATCACTATAATGCATAAAGACATAAAAACAAGCTGCACAAAATAATCCATCCTATTACATACTTCATGCTAAAATACAGCATGGTGGCAAATCTGTCCTCACAAACCCAAATCTGTTTCATGTACAGTGCAGTAAAGTGGGGTCATGAACCACTGTCTCCCACTCGTGTGGGGACAGCTGGTGGATGTAAGGCAACTCCATACACACCCCTACACTCTGAAGGCCCTCTTGGCAGGCCAGTGAGTACACAGAGGACGTGGCACCTCCGAGGACAGGATGCCTACAAGGACAGAGTGCCTACAAGGACAGAGTGCCTGCAAGGACATGGTGACCCCACTAAACTCAGTTAAAGAGCTACATCACAGTTGAAGGTTGTCTGAGTGGAGGATGTTTGTTTTAAAAGCTAGTTTCAAAGGAGAAGTCAAATGTAGGTCAGTTAAACTTCAAACTGTACACAAGTTCACACAATTATTCTAATTTTCTACTATGTGAACAATCTGATGACGCACTCAGCGCTATCTGACAGGCTTTATAAATGTTAGCAGTAAAAAAGCAGTAAACAAAAACAGGACATTTCTCCTTTAAAAGCAGAGATCTAATATAATTTTTTTCACACATTTATAAGCCAAGCAGAACATTCTTGCTGCAAATTTAATTATCACGGCTTCGGTCTACTTCATGCTGTTTCCTGTGTCCCTGGCAACACAAAAAGAGTTTTTTTTTTCTAGCTGTGTGTTGAAAAAATACAAATTAAAGAGCTGCTTGAAAAAAAAGAAGTGTATTGTCCTCATACACTTGGCCTTGGAAAACTTGCTCATTGTATGAGTGTATCGGTCTATCAGCATGTGCTGAAGACTGGATATACAAAAAATGTATGCTACAGTAAAGAAAGCCAAATTTGTGTTATTTAAGACAGATGTATCCAAGAGAGGTATGGATCAAACCCCCTCTTCACACCCACCAGACCCACTACAATTTGCATATTGCTTAAAAGATCAGATCTGGATGATGCAGTGTCCCATGTCCACGATCCTCACACTGCTCTTCAGAATGTGGAAAACACACCTATGCATGTATGTTGCTCCTACACAAGACTTCAGCCTTAACAGCTATGAGGTCCACAAAGCTGACAGCTAAGCCCTAGAATCCTGCAGGAAACTGCATTATGGATTTCCTCACAGACATATCACAGGTGGTGAATGTGGGAGGAAGAACAGTGCCAAGCATTAACAGTAAACACCGGCATCCCACAGGACTGTTTCTCAGGTCTCTGCCTCTTCAATCTCCACACTCATGCCGATCAGTCTGCCCACAGCAATAAGGTAATAATTACATTTGCAGAGGACACAACCCTTCTCGGCCTCGTCTCCAGCAATAACCAGACCATCTTGCGAGCATCTTGTGAGCTATGTGACAGCTTATGGTCAGGACAGTGGCTTCTTTTTCAGTGTTTTTTTTTTTAATTATTAAAACAGCAAAGCAACAGATTTAACTTCCAAGGTGCCTTGTAAAGAATGGACTCGGTCACCGACGTTTGACTGATAAAGTTCATGCTGGAGGCATCACTGTGTGATTTAGCAACACCACACAGAAAGAAAAGCAAGTCCTTCAGAATGGATCCAAATGACAAGAAGGATCATTGGTGTCACACTTGCCCCCCCTGTTAGCACTCCTGCACATGACTTCACTCTGCATTTCTGCTTTTTCTTCTTTAAATCCGTTCCTTGTTCCATCCTTGTTTTAGGTTTCTCCTGTTTGTCTGGTTTAGTGCTTGTTTCTTGTCATTAGCCTTGTTATTTAAACTCAAGGTGTTTTCCACCTTTAGTAGCTGGTCATTAGTGTTCTACTCATGTTAGATATCCCCTATTTGTCCTGTTCCATGTTCTAGCCCTTCTCTTGTTTTCCCTAATTTGCTCTAGTAATGGTTTACCTGTTTTGTTCCTGGGTTTATTGGTCTTGTTTGTCCTTGTTAGCCTGCCATGTTGGTTTCTTGGTGAATTGCTCTATGATATATAAAATGTTCCTCAGTATTGTCTTAGTTGTGTCTGTGTTTCTTTATCTGTTTCTTTGTAGTCTTGTCGTTTAGTAGTTACCTTTTATTAATTAAATCCATTCTTAGTTAATCTTTCTTTGTGTTTTAGTATTTTGTCTCATCATTGGAGTTTTCTGGAGAAACTCATCAGACACCAAAAAAGACATCAATAATTAATCAATAATTCAAGGTCACCTGAACCTCGCAGGCACTTTCCCCATTACACAAAGCAAACATGGTAGTTTTATATGAGCAATAACATGCATGTACTTATGTGAGAATGGAGCAGGAGAAACACAAATCAACTCAGATGATGAAGGACTTCTGTCCTTTATCTATGAAAACCTTGTTTACTTCACTGCAATTTTGACCATTTATGCTGTGTCTCAATTCAACATAAAATTAATCATTGTGCAATATTTTAACATCAGTGGATTATACACAATACCACTCCTTGGTATCCATTTACTGTTTCTTTTTTAAGTTGTTTGTTTTTCTATTTTCTGTGCCAGGCTACTACCCCTTCCTTGCTATGTGTGTGTGTGGTAGAGTTTGAGTGAGAACCACATGTACCTGTGGTGTAAATGAAGTAAATGGAATTCACCTTGAAGGCTGATCAAGTTCAGGTTTTTATCTTGTGGATACTGCAAGAATTTCAGTAACCCTTTAACCTTTGCAATTAATGGACAAAAGCTCATTTCAAAGGAAGCCTTACTTTCAGCACTGAACAGGATGAATGTTTAAGCAGAAGATATAATGGCAGAACAGATCTCAGTCAGGAGGAACAATGCTCTCTGGTCCCTCACCAAATCCTCATTATCTGGCTAAACCAAATGGCTCATTAATTTTGTATCCAGCTTGCAGTTTAACATAACAGCCCAGCAAAGAGTCTGTATGGGGCTGTATCAAGTGTCTAAATAACATCTATAAAAAGGCGTGTTTTGCAAACAATGTGTTTTGCTGGATATGTGGATGGATATAT
>JAOYMR010000006.1:18088191-18107396 GCA_025802075.1 Tenebrosternarchus preto | reverse complement strand
TTAAAATCTGTATAACAGACTATAAAATAAATACACAGGAATCACAAAAAAGTCTAGTTAAAGTTTTTGCACTGTATAAAAAGTTTTTCTAACTATTTGACCATAGAGAGTAATGCTTTATAAAGATATATCCATTTATTTCAGCACAACACTTTTCCCCACGACACCACCTGTGCTTTGCTCTGTTAACCAGAGTCTCCAAGCTGGTGCCCAGGAGAAACACCATGTTCTTTTGGACACAAGTCATACATCTTGTTTGGCTGCTTTCACAGTGTCACATGATCCTGTTTACTCGTGCGAAGCATAGACCAGCCTTTCGTTTTTAACACTGCTGAGAATCATTGGTGTTTTGTTTATGGTCACGCTCATAGTTAGAAACAACTATTCTCATTGGAATGTTCTATAAAACTTCTTTGTACTGATATGCACTACGGATATCAGTCACGTCAGTTGTGCAAAGGTTCTTGATTTCTAGATACATTCACTAATTACACCAAAACACACTTTTCAGTAAAGCCTTTTTTTAATTAAAAGAACATCCTCACTTTCTCTCCTGTTGTTGTTTTGGTTCTATCACGCAAATGAACTCCAGCACACCATATTGTGCAGAGCTGCCTCAGGGTGACAGAGTCTGGCTCAAAGCAGCGCAGGCTGCTGGGCCAAGGCAGGTGGTTCGTGTTAAGGCACTGGCTCTGGTTCTTGATTTGACACTTGTTGTCGGATAAGCTGATTAGCACCATTCCTGCCAGCCGCTGCAAGAGGCCGATAGCACGGACCCGCGTTACTTTTCCCTACCAGCAGGTGGAGCGACTACATGTACACATCTGTGACATGTCTGCTACAGTAGAGCGTGTGCTCTCTGATCATTTCTCACATGGCTGGATTAAGCTGTTATCAGCGCTCATGAGGAAATGGGAAACTGAGGCTTGAATAATTTCATCATTTTGATTTTTTCCATTTCCATCTAGCTATTGGTCCCAGGGACACTGGTTAGTTCTGTATATATGTACATATGTAGTTTAATGCATATTTATTCTCTCTTTTTGTCTTTGGGGGAAAAAATATCTCTGGTAAAGAAAAACAATTTACCCAGCAGAATGTTCCAGTCTGCTCCACAAGAACTGGGCATTACCTCTACTAATATCAACACACCTGGATCTGATGTTCAGATTGCCCCGGAGTTGTTGATTAGTTGGTTCACATGTTGTGCCCAATGAGCACGTATAACATATATAGGATGCCCAGTCTGCAGACGGGTGGCACATCTGCATGCCAACACCTCGTCTGCCAACCCTGGCTACAGATGGAGCTGCTGATGTAAGATTAGCCAGGACCAAAGGTCAGTCAGAACCAGAATGAATTTGCTACTGGAGTAAGTATGTCAGCACTCGGGAGAACAATTTGGTTTTTAATTGTTCCACTATTACAAACAGCTGTAAAATGTTTAAATATAAATCATTCAGTATTGAAGAAGAAGCAGTAATAATACCTGCTAATTGATTCAGTTTCAGGTGTTAGTTGTTAGTTAACAAGACAACAACAATTAACACAATGCTTTAAGAGGAAAGTGATGCATCTGAGTGAAACTCAAGGTGCCACAACAGTGTGAAGAATAAGCAAATTTGCAAATAGAATAATGACGGGGGGGGGGGGGGTTGTTAGGTTTTGGGTTTTTTTTTTTTATAAATGATGAAATCTAAAGTTTTCATGGAAGAGTCACTCTTCCACCGAGAGTGAATCTCAGGTGAACTGCTACAATTACAAATTAGCATCACACTACAGTAAAAAGGGAATGTTTGTTTTTAATAGTCAGTAATACTGATTGCAAACATCTACTACCAAAATTCCACACACATAATTTTTATGAAGGTCATGTGTATGACTCAGGAAGTAAATTAAATGAAATATTAAGAAAAATAAACATTTGCATGTACTACACTACTTAGTATGCACTGTTGCAGGAGTTATACATATGGGACATTAAACATTCAATATTTCATAATAAGAAGATTCATAGACTAAGCCAAGAGCAGGAGCTGGAACAGAGCCTGCCTTTTCTACACAGTTTAAGGTGACACTGGAGGTTATTCCTTATCCAAGTGTGTTGACAAGCCATATGGTGAGCTATGTGTCGAGGCGCCAACCAGTAATATGTGACTTACAAACAAAACATGACAGCATTACTTCGATTTAGTTTTCCGTAAAAACCTACCGCAGCGTTACTGAAGTATTGCCTAGTGCACATTCAGAACCAGAGAGGAAAAGTTCCAGCCCAGAATGTGAAAAACAACAAAGCAGTTAGTTGGTGAAATCAGCAGAGTGACAAAGTCACAGCAGGGTTTTGGCAATTGGAACCTGAATTTATGACCCTCAGCAGAGTAAAAGTGAAGTGACCTTGCTGGTGAATGTATGTCAAGCATAATCCTGTACATTATCAACCTTTTCTTTCTCTGTTATGATAAAACCAGACAGTCGTCCTCTACATCGCATATTTATTTTCGAAATTTGATTTCGGCTGATGTAATTTAAAGTACACCAAGACTACATAACCTCATAAACTAAAAAAAAAAACATAGTTAGATAGTTCCAAAAAAACATAGATAGTTCCAAATTTATATTCCACAGTTTCACAGCTAAGCCTTTCTCATCAACTTCTTGGTGGTTAGTGGAGAATTAATAATAGTTCATTAACAGCATTGTTTTAATTATGAGGATAACCAATGGCTTGACTTGTAACCTAAATAAAATAAAACAAAAAACAGAAAAAAGTGAATGTCTAAATATCAAAACTGTTAACTTGCTGCACCCTTCTTTAGTGAGAGCACAGCTTCCTCTGAACTGTACACTGATCTGGAAAAGCTGTACAATCCTCTCAAAGACACGGCGTTTGAGAAAAGGTCAGGCCAGTATAAATCGCCATGGTTCCACATTGTCAGCTCTGGAACAGAGATTATTCACACAGCTGTCACTTTTGGATTGGCGATCACTACAGAGCCCTACCGCTTTACTGCATCTGGTTCTTGAGGAGCCAGTGAGTCAAGATCACATGATCAGGGCCAGAGGTCAAATCTCCCAGGCCTCCACAGGACACATCATATGACCCACAGATTTCTGTCACTGTTTACTGTATGCTCCTCTAATGATGTTGTTTTAGTCTAACCCAGATGTCTTGAATGGCTTTGCTGGGCTTTGCTGGGATGGGTGGGCTTGAAAGTCATAAACAGTTAGAACCTGTCTGCACTTCATAATCAAGTCTGTTTAGCTACATTAAACAATCAATAGAAGTTTATAGGCTTTTGTTATATTAGTTGAATTTCTCCAGTGTCCTTGATGTACCAGCCAAGGAGAGAAAAATGCAACAAAACCTGGAAGAAACTATACATGCTGGAAGCAGCCCTGGTGTTCAGAAAGCACCATGAACTTCTAAGATAAACAACCTCAGCATATAAAACTCACCGAAAGGTTTTGTACAACTAAGTCAAGTTTGATGACCTCATTTTTTTGACAAATAGAAGTTATTTCAGCTTCGCTGTGGGTTTATCTGTCACTGCGGTCGCAGGTTAACCTGAAATGATGAGGAGCTCCTACACCTGAAACTCTCTTCCACCACTTTCAGCCTCTCCATCTTAATTTTATACAGACGTCCATGCATCTCAGATTATACATACAAAATTCATAAACTGCTGTCGATCAAATAGCTTTTAACTCTTACAATGCACAGTTTTTTATACAAACTATTTATCATCATTTAATGTCTCATAAAAAGACCATTACGTAAGGGCTTAGATCATTAAACATGCTCACAAAATGCACTTCCAAGTTTATTCATCAATAAACTAAAAGAGTGTTCAAGGCAAATACCATATCATGTTATAAGATTTGAGTTCAGGGAGGTAAAATCAATCATGGAAATTTCAAAGGAATGTTGAAGTTTATTTGATGCTAGTAAGAATTTTGTCCTGAGGGAATACTACAATTCTTTGAATAGTCTTATTCTTATTATTAAAGACAGATTTGTTTAAAAGTCACTTTTTATTTTTGTTTAGTGAATTTGTGCATGTTCAACACTTTGATTGTGCACAAGAGCAGGATACACGTAACCACACAATAACACATCAAGAAAAACCAGATTCACGCTTGTTTTGAGTACTGAAGCACTCTCCGCTTCATTCAGCATGTGTGTGGGCATCTTGTTTTTTTTTTTTTTTATTACATCGTGGCTTCGTGCCACACGTCTCGTTTACAGTACAGCTGTGAGACAGGTTCCAGTGCTGGGCTAGATACTGTAGTGAACAGTACAAAGAGAGAAAGTATTGACCTTTACAACTGATTGAGTTTCAGAGCACAGCAAAGAGAAACACATTCTAAACATCTTTGTGTTTTTATCAAACTATTTATTATTCCTTATTCCTCTCATTATTATTAATTTAATCGATTTCCTTTTCACTTCTTAACCTTTTTCATACTGACCGACTATTCGTTCATGCCAGTTACTCTTGTTCTTAAGAGTTTTTAATTGCCTTAAAGTGGCAAAGATTTATTCATGCGTTTTACTATAATGCTGCTTTGGCAATAGTGCAGATGACTATCGTCATGCCAGTAAAGAGAGGGAGAGAGAAAGAGAGAGAGAGAGAGAGAGAGAGAGAGAGAGGGGGGGGTCCTGTGCTGTATTGCTGGAGTTATATTGCTGTTTTGTTATCACCAGCCCCCTATCAAAAGGCTGATTTGGGCCAAGGGTTCCCAGTGCTGCTGGTTTATTTCCTCTCTATGATACTCTGCAGTGACTACATTTCTCTCAGTAATGATGTAGAGTGAAGGACTTGCCTGGAATATCAGGGATAAGCAGAAGCAGCCTGCTGTGTGATGTGTTCTGTAACTGGCCAAGACAAGAAAATATCTTTGCACATTCACATCGATGCTGAGAAATGTTGTATACAGCACCCGTGACTACGAAGGGGTCACATTCAATTACTGGGAGTTGATCAGTAACTTTTATTTGTTAATTAAACAAGCCACGGTAACCAGCCACAACCATCTGGTCGGAGATGTCATCAGAAAAGTTCAGATTTTCTACCAAGACCAAAACATTTTGTCATGGATAAAAAACCACACTGTCCACTGGAACTGATGTGTTGTAGCAACACTAAGCCTTTATATGGCAGGTTTGTATGTCCTGGCGAACTAACACAGACCCCTGCTGCGTCCGGAGCCGTGGAGGACAGGCTGGCTTGCCCTGTGCCTGAGACCAGCTGGTAACATCCTGAGAAAAGTCTAATATTAAGGTCATGAGTGTATTTCTCTCAGTACAGCACCGAGGGTAAAGGAAGGCTTTAGAAGCTTCTGAGCCAGCAGAAAAAAACTGTTATCTGCTCAGCTTTTCACACTACAGAAAAAGCAAAGGTGATACTGTTTTTTTTTTTCTGTTCCTTTTTCTGATCTGTCTTCACATTATTTTCAAGTTAGGTACTGGGAAAGATGGCAGCCTGTTGTGTCTGAACGACATTCGAACGACTTCTTACTCACGGTTGTGGTGGACCCAGTACCCCCCCCCCCCCCCCACCTCGTCAGCCAGGGCCACTTGAGCAGATGCAGCGGCTGAGTGGGGCGGAGCTCCTGCCTGCTGTGTGACGTCTAGTCAGACTGGAGACCTTCAAACGCTCACAGCAAGCAGGGTCATTTTGACCTGCCATCTCCAAAGAGGCACTTCCACGTAAGAAAAAAAGAAAATGCAACATAACTGAGAAGTTTATTTTCAGCAAGAGCAGCTCCTTGCTTCATAGAAATTATAACACAGCTTTGGAAACATTTTGCATTTAGTTTTTAACGCAAAATGCAAAATCATTTAGGTTTTAACAGTGTTTAATTATTTAAAATGAGGATGAGTCTTACTAAGAAATGAGAGGTTTGTGTTATCATCAGTCAGTAGATGATCGGAGTAGATCACACCAGTTATTCAGTAAAATTTATTATGAATCCTACTGATTGATATTTTTTGTCAGGCAGAATAATTAACTTCTTCTTGATGGATGTTTTGGAATGTAGAGTTCATATTTATTATTAGATGTAATATTCACATGATTCATTTTGGTCTCAAATTTCCATTTTCCCAGCTTGGTACTGACATTGTCATGTATTGCTTGTTAACAATCATCCATTAATTTAGGGTTTAGCTCTACAAAAAACAAGCTCACCAAATTAACAGTAAATTAACTAAAACTTTTACTAAACACTAACACTAATTTTACTGTCTCTACACATAGGCTAATGGATAAAATGAAGCAGCCATATTTCCTGTGGGTGACAGTCTTCAGAGGACATGGTACAAATAGGTGAAATGTAATTTTCTGGCAATGTAATATTTCCTCAGCTAGGGGGGACTACTGAAGAGGTCAGAGGAAATGATTCATTTCTTCGTACACTCAGTGTGAATTGGATGATAATTAAATCCAAATAAATCCCTTTTCATTAACTTTATTACCAGAATGTTAAATCTAAACCTTTGAGGGAATTGATGCTACTGTATATATAGTACATATGATAATAAAACTGAACCATAAACAATAATGTCATATTATGTGAATCCTTCATGGAAAAATCCCAGTTTGGACCAGAAAAGAGTGAAGGGACACACTAAGGTCCAGTGAACACGATACCATTCTCTCTTTATTTATTTTGGATGGAGGTCTCCTGCGATTCAGGAGCAGCAGTAGAAGCAGCTGGAGCTGGAACCGTGAGACCTCCTCCCCCTCCACCAAACACATCCACCAGCAGCACTGGGCCTGTGTTCCACCAGCGCGAGACATTTTTCCTTGTGAGGCAAACATCTCATTTGGTAGTCTGAGTTTGTTCCCTGCATAATTAGCACATGTTTATCCTATTCTTGGCTTACTTTGCTTCTTAGAGATATGGCTTGTCCAAATATATAGACAGAGGTGCAGATGTAGTAAACATTTTAGTGTAGTACATAATGTTTCCAGAGAAACAAAACCTTTTGGATACTTTGCTTATACACACACTGAATGGCCACTTAATTGGAGACACCCAACAAAAAGTGCACTGGACCTCCTTTTGCTTTCAAAACTGCAGCAATTCAGTGTTGAAATCCTTCTGTACGCATCTTGGCCCAGGCAGACAAGATAGCTTCTCAGAGTTTCTGCACATAAGATGGAGGTACTGACATGTTCTGAACAGCCCCTTCTACCTTGTTTCAGAGAAGCTCTATAGGATTAAGATCTAGGGTCTGTGAAGGACAGGGAATCAAAGAAAACTGCCATGTTCTTGGACCCAATCCATGACTAGATGGCCCTCGTGGTATGGGGGGTTGTACTGCTGATAGGGTCACTGGGTAAACAGCTGTCATGAAGGGATGAATTTGGTCAGCCACAGCGCTTAGGTAAATCCTACTGTCCAAACATCATCCACAAATATCAGAGGACTCAGTGTTTGCCAATAAAACATTTCCCACACCATTACTCCACCTCCACCAGCCCGAGCTGTTGACACCCGTCAGGAAAGGCTCCTCAGATCATTTTGCTTGTGTTAGATTCTAACCCTCCCATCAACATGGTGCAACACATCCAGATTCATCTGATCAGGAGATGTTTTTCCACTGGTCAGTGATCCGATCTTTGTGCTCTTTTGCCCACTATTTTTCAAGCTTTTTCTGTTTTCCCAAGACAGCAATGGCACTTAAACTGGTCGTCTGCTGTTACAGCCCATCTGTGCTGAGAGAGGATGAGGTTTGTGTTCAGACGTGTTAGTAGGAGCAGCAGCTTTGTGTTCACCTGCAGTTTACTTGACTGTGATTCATTTGTTCATCAGAACAATTCTTGATATGCTCCTCTGACCACTTTCATCAACAAGTTGTTGATGTCCACAGGACAGTCCAGTACTGATGACCATGTCTACAGGACAGTCCAGTACTGATGATCATGTCTACAGGACAGTCCATTACTGATGACCATGTCTACAGGACAGTCCAGTACTGATGATCATGCTTCATTCAGAGTTGCTCAGATCACTCGACTTTCCCTTTCTAATGTGGATTCACACTGACACCGATCTACTGGAAAACATGATTTTACGCTGCACTCTGAGGTCACATGTCTAATTTCCATACATGGAAACTCCAACTGTGAAAGAGCAGGAATCTCTAATAAAGTGGCCATTCAGTATGTATGTATGTAACTAAAGGAGATTTCAGAGAGTAACTGCAGTGTACTATTCTTGAAGATGGAGAGACACTAATCACTGGAGTGTGCTTCATACGTTTTTGAACAGGCACAGAAAAGTTTTGATAAAGCACAGTTATGAAGTGTGCAAGAAATGTGCTTCTAAAGTTCTAAGAGGTGAACCAGTTTATCTTCAAAACACTTAAGATTTAAATCATAGCATATCATTCCACATGCATAAAATTGACTAAACATCTCATCACATTATTATTTTGTGTAAATAGTGATACCATCTCATTTAACTATGGAATAGCATGATGTATTTCGAGAACATGTAACCACTAACACATGTTAAGCATATACTGAGTAAGACTATTCTAACCATGTTCTGTCTGCTTGCCATTACCCGATAATGTTCACCATTTCAAACACTGGTACTCAACTGACTCTTCCAGTGTCGAAATGCTCAGAGCTATTCATTCCAAACACGTCACAACACCTGATCCAATGAGCTGGACTCTGCTTGTGAGCAAGCAGTGGACTTTTGAAGGGAAACCCACCACCTCCTTCAGAAATGAAACCCCATCACCCCCTCCACCCTCAAGGTCGCCGAGGCAGAGGGGAAGCCTGTCAGACTGGGCAGGAAAATGCACCCTTTCTTTTTGTGTTTTCATCTTTCTCCAGGTTCTTGCTGCCTCTGCAGGCGTCTGTGAGGGGCGATATGTACCCTGAGGTTTAATAGTGCTCTTCACGCTTTGCAAGCAGGATCAGAGGATGGAATGATGGATGATGCACACATGTCATATAATTACAATGTCAGCTTTCACTGTTAAGGAGGCTGAAAGCAACCTCAGGCTCACCACGTCTGAGCTGTGAAAGTTCTGAGCACTGCAGGCAAGCTTCTGCTGGGTGCTTTTGTCTGATCTTTGGAGATGGGATCAGATCTGCAGCCTGAAAACATCAGAGCATTAAGTACCTTATCTGCACAGTTTATAACAGCTTTGGTTATTTTAAGTGTGTGAAAATATACTTCACAAGTCATGATTGAAGTCAAGGATGAAGTAATGCAGTGCCTTTGATTAACAGTAGGGGGCAGTATCTCTACAAAGCTGAGGAGGGTTAGGATAAAACTTTTAAAGGATGGCTCTCTCTCATATATGCACATGCTTACATGTTCCTACGCGCGCGCACACACACACACACACACACACACACACACACACTCACACACACACACACACAAAAGGTAAATGCAAAAGGATCTTTTGCTACTGGTTTGATGCTTACACAAGCTCTGTCAATGGCATTTTCCATGCCTTATATTTAGGTGAATCATCGCAGCTGCTATATATGCCTGGCTGTTCCTCTTCCTCTCCTCCTCTTCTCCTCTCCTCTCCTCATTTCATTAGCAAACGGGCAGACAGAGCCTATTGCTATTAGCAAATAAGATTTAAGGCACTGGGCTGTGTCTAGATACAATTTGATCGAGTAAAGTTGGAACTCACAATAATATGAATGCTAGTATACAGTAAACCTGGAGAGAGAGAGAGAGAGAGAGAGAGAAAGAAAGAAAGAAAGAAAGAAAGAAAGAAAGAAAGAGAGAGAGAGAGTATGGTAATAGCTTGCACATGATTGAGAACCTCAGCTCTTTATATCAGCCATTCGGTTCAGGATGTAAGAATACGTATTAGCTGTTAAATGACTAATATATTTGATTGTATCTGAAGTCCTACATGATTGCTTTGGTACAAAGGTCTGATTGCAACTTGCTGAAAAAAGTGTGCGTCCAGTTCACAGGTGATATATCTCCCCCAACTCCCCCATTTTGGTGAATGGATAAAACCTCATTGGAGGTCATTGTGCTTGTGGCTAGTTGTGTTTGTGGCTAGTTGTGTTTATGGCTGGTTGTGCTTGTGGCTGGTTGTGCTTGTGGCTGGTTCTCCGCAGAGCACCCATTCAGAGTTGGCTCAGGGAAGCTAGGCAGAGAGAACACGCCATGCCAGAGTCGGGTGCCTGCTCTCGCCCCAGGGCTGACCCAGTGATGGACAAACCCTGATGGATATGCAGCTGGAGTCACAGGGAGAGAGAGAGGGAGACTGAGGGAGAGGGAGGGAGAGAAGGGAAGGAAAATGAAGGCAGAGGCTGAAGGGGAGAGAAAGAGAGAAAAACAGTGAGAGAGAGGACAGGGGAGCCAAACCCTTAGTGTCCATGACCATGTGAAGGCTGTCCCTGTGGACCAACCTCCAGATCCCAGGCACGCAGGAAAATGGGAGGCATGGTGAGACGACAGGATCTGACATCTGAGCACATAGAGGTCTTCACAGGTCTTCACAGTCTGAGGTCTTCACAGTCTGAGCATTTTTTATTCTTTTTTCTAGAGTGTGATTTGCATAACTATCAACAGGTATAAAGGAATTCCCAAATTAATAACTTGAGCACATCAGTTTTGATTTGTGATCAAAATCTTGATTCGGTGGTCAATTACCATAAAAGTGTTTCCTCCACTATGCTCAGTGGATCAGCCGTTGGCTGTGTGGAGCGTTTTACTCAACAGCGTTGTTGACACCCCAGGTTTCAGTGTGCTCAACTGCAGACATTAGCACTAGTGATTCCATTAGCAGTTCTATATGGGAGAGAACAGACTGTTGGTGCAAGAATAGAGCGTTTAACCCCCAACTCCTTCAGCAGGAACCTGCGCCATCTGTGAAATACCCACAGCAAGCACAAGTGTGCTTTGTCCGCCGTGTGTTTCTGTCAGTCCCAGTATCGATGCGCGTTCCCTCATTCATTCAGGGCTGTGTACTATATTGTACATGACCTTGGGCCACATTAAGCCTATATGAGCAGCATTACATGAGTACATTCTTACATAATTGCCGTGTTCTGTGTATTTGTACACCTTCATGGTGAAGGTCACTTTCCCGTGCCAAGGGCCGTACAGGAAGAACGGGACTAAGCTTAATGGGAAGAATGGGACCGTTTCCGTAACGACAGGGGGCTGGCGCAGGCTGGGCGGAGGAACGCACACAGAGACGGCCCACAAAACACACACGTATCAGCACTCAGAAAGCTGGCGAACAACGCATCTAAAGGCACTGCATTTAAGCATTACGTTTAATTTGACATCTTGTGGAAGGACAAAAGACCCTTATGGCAGGTCTGTGTGGCATCTGTGCTTTAACAGCACGGGACAATTAGTGATCTGTATTATGGGAGGCTGAGAGCGAGTGCACTTCTGAAGCTCTGTGTTCCACACTTTCTTGTTCAGGATTAGAAACATACGAAATGGAAGTGTCTAAATTAAATCTCAGAGTGCAAAGATGAAATCTAATGGTGTGACCGGACAAAAGCGCAGTTTCGCACTTTCAAAGCATGGGTCTGGTCGTCTTCCCCGTTTTCATTTTTGGTCAAACTTTAGAAAACGAGTTAAATGGAGTGTTTCCTTCCTTCTGCTCCAGTGGTCTCATGCAGTGCATCTTGCGTGGCCCCCAAAGGTCTGGAACACAGTGCTGCAGGAACACAGACCAACACAGGCCAACACAGACCAACACAGGCCAGATCATCTCTCTTTGGGTGCCTGGTCCTGCCCAGACACACAGGGTAAACACATCTGCCAGCATACACATGAATGCCAGGTAAGCACACACACACGTACACATACACACAGTAAATCAGAGGCAATTATACACAACCACACATGCATATACACACATGTGCATGCAAACACACACACACACACACACACACACACACACACACAATGATCCCACACCCAAAGAGGGCAAGCAGAAAATAATTCATCCAAGTGTTCGATTACAAATCCCTGCGTGCAGTGTTCCACCATACAAAGCTCGCTGGTGGATCCAAACGGCTGTTGTTTCAGCTGGAGTCTGAACCACGGCTCACAACGCGGAAGATTTACTGTGGAATAGCGAATGTCTGCTACCCACGATACCTTGGGAATCCATGCATCTGCACTTTTATGTGGACACATGTAATAGCTGTAAGGGCACGGACAAAAGAAAGGAACCTTGTCAAGATTTAGCAGCATTAATGTAGCGCGTAACTACAGCTGAATAAACCATCCCTCTCTCCATCTCTCTCTCCATCTCTCTCTCTCTCTCTCTGTCTCTTTTTCTCAGTCTCACTCCCTGGTGTGTCTTGCTTTCACCCTGCATCTTGCAGTCTTCCCTCCAGAGCAACTCTAAGAGAGCCTGCACTAAAACGTGTGGGAGCTGCAGGGTGGTGGCCGCATTGTCTTCGGCATTGGCACAGGAAAGCCAGATGGTGCTGCCATGATTTATTGGTGAATTCATGGACGTGCACAGCTCACAGGGGTGTGCACGACTCGCAGGAGCGTGCATGGCGCGCACAGAGCCATTAGGCAGAAAAGCTGAAGTTCAGTGAAAATGAAGTGGGCATGTTTCATGAACTCGCTGCCTGCTTTGACGCAGTGTTTACAGCAGCGGAGCGAAAAAAATCGATCATAATACGGCCTGCAAAGTCTGTCTGGGGGAAATAATATGACTGGTGTGTGCTAAGATTTCCCATGAATGCCAACATATCCTTAGGAGAGAGAACTGGGTAGATATGCAGTCCAGGTGAAGCTGGAATCTTGCTATAATGGCAAGGATTCGACACCCCTCACCTCTGGCTACTACCCCCCTCCCTCCCCTCCACCAGCATACTTCTGAATTGTTTGTATTGATTGCACTTGGCTTTAAGATGTCATCGAGGATGAACTTTGGAGAAAATGGGTTTTCTACAGAGAGAATGTTATCGCCTCTTTTGGAGAAGATTCTCTATGTCTTACCCAAAAGACGCGCTGCAGAGATAAAAGGAAAATAGCAGCACAGACATGGACCAGCGCGAGAGGGGAGAAGTCCTGGCTTGGTATTTCCACTTATGTGCAATATGTTTTATGGTGATCAGCTGCCAGAAACAATCTCCTCACACCTCCTCTGTTAGAACCACAGAGCTAAATGTCAGGTGCATATGACATGCAAATGCACGCAATAAAGACCAATATAGTGGAAATGGATCGATCCTTCCAGCACGAACCCCTGCAAATGCTCCTCAACTTCTAAGTGAACAGCCATGGAGAGATGATAACACGAGCACTGGGTCATTATAAGCTCTCCAGAGCAATCACCTCCGAGTGTCATAATCATTAAAACGTAGTGCCGTCCGTAGGGAGTCGATCAAAGCGATCACCCCACTTCACACGGCGAAGCGTCGAAGGTCTCTGTGTCTGCAGAGATGAGGTCATGCAGGAAGTCTAGTCGTCAAATGTCCACTAACCACACTTTGCATTAGAGATAAGGCTGGGCACTTCAGAGCCATGCTAACTTATTCATAACCAAAAACACTTGTTTACTTCGACCCTCCGGAGTATTATTCTGAGTTGGCTCTTCATACTATTATAAAATATTATTTTAAATACTATAGACTGACATGCATTTTCAAATGACCTTAGACAAGAAAAGGAAAGGTAAGGAATAGTTTGATCTCTCTAAATAAGTTTATTTTGTAAATATTAAGCGTGATAAATGATTCATAAATGGTGGTTGCATCACACAGCCTCCTCACGGTTCGGCTGCACTCTCTGCTCTCAGCGTTGTTCTCACAGTTAAGGTCCGCAATGTGAAAACAGCATCCCAGAAATGTCTTAAGTGTGCAGCTCCTAGTCCAGAGAGCCTGGCCTTCCTCAGAAACACTCCAGAAAAGGCCGGAAGATTCCTTTCAAAGGTAAATATTCAGGATAGTAAGCGGACCAGTCATTTGCCTTTGATGCACACCCCAGTGGAGGAGTGAGATGGACTATGACAACAGCAAATGCTCCTCCTCCAGTACGGCTCAATTAACTTAAGATGAGTGTGATGAGTTGGGAGGAGGAGGAGGGTGGAGGAAGGTGGAGAAGGAGGGTGTGGGGAGAGCAGCACCACTGCATTACAGGCCAGGTTTTCTTAAGCATCAGACCCAGGGCTCTCCTGACACACACTGCTTTTAGCATGGCTCAGCAAATGGATTTAATTGATTTTTCGTGCCCCATGATTATGTCGAGTTTATTCTGCTACCCAGTCAAGATGCCACGTGACATGGGTTTGTTGAGGGTACATGTTATTTTGATTTTTTATGTTTGTTTTTTGTTTTTTCTTTGAATGGTTGTTTTTGTTTTACATTTCCAGTGCCAATACTCTGAGTGAAAAGTAACTTTTGGTATCAGTGCATTTATAATAGCATGTCTTTTATAAATGGTTTTTTATTATTATTATTATCATTATTCAATTTTGATTTCAATGGTAAATCTGTGGGATCTATGAAATGGTGGAGTGCTCATTAAAAGCTTGGGTTCAGAATGTCAACTTTCAATTCTCAGTTTTTCACTTCAAAATGAAGTTAAGAGTTTGAAATTTGAATAAATCCATTTCCCATTTTTCATGTCATTGTTAACACTTGTGGATTTTAAATGTCAAAAGTAATTTTTACTATGCTTGAAAAGGAGGTTTAAACAACTTAGAACTTAAAAACTTAAAAAAAAACTGAAAACATTATTAGAACATTATAGAATAGCGCCTTCCTTTTAGCAAACAAATCTTAACAAATTTGCGATCAAAAGCTAATCAAAACCACTGGTTAAAAACATTGTTATAACAAAGCTATATGACAGCTGCAGGCAGAACCAGCGCCAAGCCAAGAGTTTTTAAACACAGCACTCACCGACAATCCAACCAGAGTAATTGTGTAACAGCGCGGAGAGGTAGGGGGGTGTTTTTCAACAACACACTCTCTGCACGTCCCCCTTCTAAACAATCATGGCAGCTATACTTTCCAAAGAGGCAGTTAAAAGAACTCAAACAGAAGTTGTTTAACCTGATGGAAAAACAAGCAGGTGAAAGTTCTGATGTTCACACAGAATCCCAGCACCTGAGCAAGTGAGACAGGTAAAGCTTTACTTTTATAACTACATTAGCATGTACTAAAAGCCATGTGCTGAGTATAAGGGCCACTGACAGATTTCTTGTTTACTTTATCTACCCCCTTTCTCCTGACCAGGGAAAGTCAGGAGAGTTAGTCTCCTTGACTAACACCTCTTTTTCCAGGATTCAAAGGCTGATTTTCACCGTTATTTTGCCAAGAGAAAACCTTCTACACAGCAACTAAAACAACGACACAATCATTCCCTCGTCAGCACTTAATAAAGTAAGTGCAGTTTCTTTTTTATAAGTGAACGTTGTAATAATCTGTTGACCTCGGCGTTCGTTTTTGAATGAACACCTGCAAATGTACTTTTGATTTATCATGACTTAAGCTTGTCGTTATGTCTGCTGAAAAGTTCTTCCCCTGCTGAGAGCCAAAGTTCTACACTCCCCTGCAATAATCTTGGTTGATTTACCAAATAATAAACGTTTTCTGCGTCAAATAGAGAACCTACGTCATCTCGACCCTTCCAGGAATAACCTAGCATGTCAGAGACTGGCACTGAACATGTTGTTTTTGACAGATACATACGCTCTGTGGACCTTACAAACCTTCCCCACACTTTCTTCCTGATATTTCACTATATTTTACGAAAAGAAAAGCTACCAGCTTTAAACAAACCAGCATATTTAATTTTCAGCAACTGAGATGAACCTCAGGAAGTTCCATAATGGCATTAGTAGCATTTTCCTGGTGGTAAAAGAGGCAGGTTTAGCATCGTCAGGTCTGAACAACCCTCTCCTCACTCTGCTGTAACGATTTCCTCAAGGCTTTCGAGGTGGACTGAACGCTAATGCGAATGATGCCTGTATGCTGTAACACCAGAGATGGACACTCTCCACAGGCACCAGACTGGGTGAGAAAATCCACAAGATCAAAATTAAAGTTGTTTTTAGCATAGGAACACACTGCACTGTAGCCATACGTTTTGTGCCATAGCTACAAGAACATTGTAATATTGCTTGTAGATAATACAATCACTGCAGGTAATCTTCTGTTCAAATGAACACTGTAAGAGTTGATGGACTTACCTCAGTGTTGGATGAGGTAATTCAGCATTGGCTGCAGGTTCTTCATCGAATTTAATTGTATGTAAGAACAGTGTTCTTAAACTCTAGTCCTGGTGCACCAGAACTCTAGACAATTTGGTGTCTTCTCTGCTCTAACCCACTTAATTTAACTTATCAGATAATATCAGTTGTGCTGGAGAAAGTAAAACATCAGAGTATACAGGATTCGACTTTGAGAATGGTGTAATAGATGGCAATAATCATAGTAGTGCTTTGCAGTATAAAGTACACTGTTGGTTGGAACTCAATGATTCATTGTGCTTAGACAAGACCAGAGCAGCACAGAGAATTACACACACGTTCAGGAGGCAAACGTTCAGTTTATGTCTGATGCTGGTCAGGCAAAAAAAAAATCTTGTCTTCTAGAAAACACACAACACACCTTAGAATGATCTAGAAACTGGTATTCACTGGAACACTGGTTCAAGCTTTGCCAGACATACTGTTTACCTCAACCCTGGCTTTGCCGCTCTGGTATCGATCAGAAACGGCCTACGTCTTTCTCCTCAGTGAGCTCAAACGGAACGGCATTAAATCCGCATTTCCTTCAGAGGCGCCTTTGAACATTTGAAATGATGCACGAGGAGTTCGGAAAAAAAAAAAAACCCACAAGGCTTCTTCCAATTCCTACTTCCACGTCTTTTTTTTTTTTTTTATCAGCGGCCGATTTCAGAGCATCGACTAGCAATTTTGAATGAACTCAACTGGTTTCCTTCTCTCAAAGCTGAAAAGGCCCAAACACAAAACCATCTGCCTTCTGTGCTGCATAATATTACGTACATATGTACAAGCATGACGTCCAGTTGCGCTCAAGACAGATGTAACTGTACATCACTTCCTTGAATAAATGACATTGCTTTGCAAGCTCCGCCCTGGCAGGCAGGTCTCACGCCTTAATCCATCCACAGAAACGCAGTGATTACATGATGGGTCAGGGGTATCGGGACCCAGGGGCTCTCTGCACCCTTTATATCCCTCACTCCTTGAATAAAAAAATACTGGTCCGGTGCACCAGGGTCTTTCCATGAGACGCCCCAAAACACCCATCGGGTCACTTCAGTACTCAGAACTGAGCAGGAGGAAGAGAGGCAGGAGACAGGTGAACACGGGCAGGCCAGCGCGGGATGTCATGTGACCAGAGTGAGGGTGGAAGGGAACAGTGACAGCATCCCAAAGTCTCTCGCTGTCTGTGTCCTAAGAAACAGGGAGACAGAAAAAGTTTCTTCAAAAACGTTCTACTGAACCACAAAGCATCCTTCCAGCTTTTTTACATTTTTTACCTTTATTTCAAGTACTTTTGTAACAGAATGCTAACAAAAAAGGTGAAGCAGTCACAGCCTGTCATGAATGTGTAGGATGGCTTGTTTTTGAATGACAGCTATACTTGTGCTGGCTTTGATTGGCCTTGTGATTGAAATTATTTAATTTAATTGAATTTAATTTTTATTCTAGACCTTTACTGGTGTTACTATAGCAATGAATATTAATAGACTTTCACTTATAAGAAAAACTCAAGAAGCTAATTGTTGAGTACTAAGAAAAGACCATAAAAATCTCTCAAGTGATTCTTAAGTTCAAACAACCATCTAGCTACTAAAGTGGACAAGTGAGGTCTCCAAACTGTTCACTGCCTATTATAATCGGATTTCCTATAGGAGTACAGAGCTCTACAGACAGACAGACAAACAGTCCAGCAAACACACTCACAATGACCCCGTCCACAAATAATATTCTCAGCTACCAGGATATGAAGTGCTAGCAGCCTCAGTACGCTCAGCTTAACCCACCCCGCACGCTGCTGCAGTAAACATCGGCTTAATAGCTCAGTAGGACAATAACTGCATTTTTTTTGTGGGTGGGGGGGTAAAACTTGATGGAAGCGACAGCACTTTCTGATATATCACTTGTTCCATCCAAATGAAAGGTTGTCTGAGGTGTTTATAGACATGCAGTACTGACAGCAGCTGAACACAGTCTTCTCCCTTCCCTTCTCCCTTAACCCTCACCTGTGTAGGTATGGCTGGGCTCACAATGTTCTCTTCTGTATCCATGGAGACAAACCCCAGAGTGGTGCGCCGTGCTTCTCTGTCCGTCACAGGGCTTACGTGCTCCGATTGGCTGGGAGTGGGCGTGAGGTCCACTCCATTCCCAAACGTAACCAGAGCGTTCCCTATTCACGCAGACACACAGACAGGTCCAGAGTCAGGGCTCGAGGTGAGGATGGAGGAGCAGCAAATGAGCCTGTTGTGCTGGAGAGCTGTTTCCCACTCAGCTTCTGCTCCTGCTTTTCTCAGCCAGCCATTTAAATGCAGAGTGGGGGGGGGGGGGGGGGGGGCTGTGGGCTGTATGGGCCTGAATAGGGATGGCGGGTACTCAGTATTCCTCTCGGGTGCCTGAGCTGCACCTGCCTCTCCGCTTCCCTCGCCAGGCCTACAGCCAAAAAATGGCCCACAGGGGGCTGCACGCGCTACCGTGGAGACGCTACCGTGGAGACGCTACCGTGGAGACGGAGACCGCGAAGACGCCACCTCATTCGGCCGTGGCGGAAGAGGCGTGAGCCGTCTCTGCTCGAGCAGGTCTGGGGAAGTGATAAGGAGGGTGAATCACTGTTGATTATGAGGAGGGGCGGAGCCTGGGGGGGGGGGAGTGGCCTGACAGGGGAGCAATGGAGCAGCAGGGCACCTGCGTGCCAGTACTCAGCAGCCATAATGAACCACAGCCAGACCCCACACCGTGGTACTGACCCAAGTAGAGAGAGAGAGAGAGAGAGAGAGAGAGAGAGAGAGGAGGAAAGGGAGGTGAAGAGAGAGAGGAAGAGGTAGAGAGAGGTGAAGAGAGAGAGGAAGAGGTAGAGAGAGACAGAAGAGTTTCTCTCTAAAATGTACAGAAGTCATTGTGCTGCATTAATTTATTGTGCTGAATTTCATAATTTCACACGCAGAACCACAGAGTGAAAATGTGAGATTCTTTAAAAAACACATGT
>JAOYMR010000006.1:18073107-18084075 GCA_025802075.1 Tenebrosternarchus preto | reverse complement strand
ATTTTCTAGTCTAGTTGATCCAAGGTGGTTGTGATGTATTTATGCTGTAGGCTGGGTGTTGGTCCTGGCTGAGATGGACTCTCTCTCTCTCACTCTCTCTCTCTCTCTCTCTCTCACTCTCTCTCTCTCTCTCTCTCTCTCTCTCTCTAGCTCCTCCTCTTTCTCTCTCCAAATTTCTTCTTCATCTTCATTTCTCTCTCTACAAACATACACGCACACATCCTTCTCTCTTGGTGTACCTGCTGATTGTCCTTCACGTTCTTTTTCTTTCAGCTAGGTGTTTGATTTCCTCAAAGAAAGCTCTCCACACCAGCGTCCCCAGGCCCTGCCTCCACTCTCGCGGTGTTCCTTCCTCCATATCCCTCCACCATCCTTTCCTCTCCACCCACTTCTCCGCCCATCCTCTCTCCTTCTCTTTCCTCTTGACCTTGCCTGCCAGCTCAACCCTCCCGATCTGTCTCTCTCTGTCTCTCTCTTTCTCTCTCTTTCTCTCTCACTCTCTCACTCTTTCTCTCTCTCTCTCTTTCTCTCTCTCTCTCTCTCTCTCTCTCTCTCTGTACCTACCTATTAGGCCAGTGTAGGCGAGGAGACACGCTGCGTAATTCCCTTGCTTACAGCCGCTGGCGGACTCCCCCTCGGGCTGGCAGTCATGCTGAAACTGGGCCAAGCGGGACCTGCGGGACGAGGAGAGCATGCAGTCCCGCTGACCATCAGTGACCCAGCGCATCCAACAAGGCATATTAGCAAAAGTGTCAGCCAGTGTGCTAACTGGGGCCTGATTCCCACTGACAGGCCAAACGCTGACGTATCATGGACATTGTGACCTTTCCACACTTACATTTATAAACTCACTAATAGATGTGGTCTTTTTTAACTCACAACACTTGTCAGACCAAATGCTGTTAATAATACATAAGAACAGAACAGAATTCAGGTGTCTATACTATTTTTATTTTTTATTTTTTTTGGGGGGGGGGTTACCTGTTTCTGTACACCCCCTCTGCTTCTGTCTAGCTCCAATTATGACCGGAGATTTTCTTTACATTACTGATGGTGGTAGAGATCAGCTCTGTGCAATGTGTGACTACTTTTTATCTCAAGGATCACAACCATTATCCTGACCAAAAGGGCTGCAAGTGCTGATGGTCATAACTAAAGATCTCAGCAAACAGTACATGTGCCCTTGTTATATGTTTTCTCTTTAAGCAATAAACAATATTTGTTTGACTTTACCAACTACACAAACCAATCAAACTTCTGAACTTAAGAAGCTTCCCAGAATCTCAGAGGTTTGTTTGCTTGTTTCTCTGCTGCAAACTCAAAGTTTCTTTTTTAGCAAAATGTTCTTCCACCATCTCCAGTGACCTACTGGTCCTTACTGTTCATTCAGCGGTTTACGCAAGACATCCGAACCCACGTCTCTCCATGCCCACCTCTGGGCAGGGCTTAGATCCCGGGGCCACCTCCACTCACCTGCACACGTAGTCGGCCCTGCAGGTCCTCATCTGCGCGAGGCAGCTGGGTTTCTCCGGGGCCTCATACGAACAGCTGGGCACGATGGTCTGTCGGCGTCTCTCGGAGCAGGCCACATCAGCGCAGGGGCAGAAGAGCAGCTCGTGCGTGTGCTCGGGGGGCACGCGGTCGAAGAACCGCCTCAGGGCTTTGTTGCAGCGCGAGCGGTTGCAGGGGCCGCCGCGGCCCGAAGGTTTGATGCACGCTGACACGTACTCAGTGCGAAGGCGTTGGCACACGTCATCCACGTTACACGCCTTGGCTGCATCCAGACAGCGGTTCACTGCCGACGCGCCGCGCTCTGCGTCTGGGGGGGCCGGGGAGGGGCACGTGGGATAACGGAGAGGACTCGTTGGCAAAAGGCGGACGTGGTGTTGAATTACCGTAAAACTTGGCACAACCTTTGCAGCAGACGTTACAGTCAACACGAGATTTTTATTTATTTATTTATTTTGCATGTTTTCACACCGTGTTTTCACATCTTGCATTTGCATTTTCACGAAAAACAAAAACAAAACAAACCAACAAACTAAATGAAGTGATGGTAAAAGCAAGGGGAAATGAAAATAATCTTCCCATCAATCACCCCTGCGTCTCCTGTCTCTCACACTCTTTCATTACATGCTCTTTCATACGTGTGTCTTCCCTCGGTCGCCGAATAGATGTTTTGGGCCAAAATCGCAGCCAAAGCCTATCTGCATTATTTGAGGAAGCGGCTTTTGTTGATGCTCACAGAGCTGTGGAATAACACAAGCCCTGAGGCAAAGCCCGACTCCAAGAAAAGCTTTCATACAGGGGCCGAATGAAAGCAGAGGATCGTTTAAAGAGATAACATGATGAAAGGAAATAAAAATGAGAAAACTAATACACATTTGTGATGACTGGTCTTATCTCCCTACTCAGCGGTGGCCAGTACTAAATTTTTCTCTTAAGTGAAATGTTAAGAGCTTCCCAGACACACGGACACAGCTAACTGTGCTCAGAGATATATAGGTGTTTTTATAGTCCTGCAGTATCGGCAGGATGAGGTGGGAGAACCGCCGTGTCTTGGACTGCAAAGCCAGAAATGTTCAGATGTAGAGGACTGATCAGCATGAAAAAAAGCCATGTCCTGTCCTGGATCTTCTCATAGATCCTGCCTGTCCTGGATCTTCTCATAGATCCTGCCTGTCCTGGATCTTCTCATAGATCCTGCCTGTCCTGCTTCTCACAGGTCAGGCAATTAAAATCCACAACAAACTCCATGTTGTTCATACACAGCATTCTTAGTATCCACTTTATTAGAACCAACACTTGCTCTTCTCTACATACATCTGTATTAATGGTCTTTTTTATATATATTAGCATGCAGCTGTATCCCATCTGTTGAAATGTGCAGTCCATCAGGCCAGTGATGGTCTGGTTCTGACTACACCAGTTCAGTGATTTGTTCTGTTGCTGGACCATTCTGAGCCCAGCAAAACATGAAAAGGCTTGTTGCAGGTGCGGAACTGGCAAATGACAATCCAGCACAGCTGTGTGACTGGACGTTTTACAAGTGTGATGTGAACAGGTGGCAAATGGTTTGAAATCACTGTAAGGTGCATTGCTGCATTTATCATACGCATAAACACTTTACTGAAAAGCCTGTAGAAATGCAGGTGCTCCATTTAGAGTTCACTGTTTCATCTTCAAGAAACGGTGATGTTTCTACATCTATAGTTTTCTCAACATCTACAGCTGTCTTCTCGTTTGCATAAAAATGAGCAAGTGAATCTGGAGGAGAGTACGTTCACGTTATTCTCATAACACTCACAAACCCTCTGTTCAAAAACAGTGTCTTAGAATTCCTGGTAACCTGAGAAATTGTCTTCAGGGATGGAGCTGATTTGCATGTGTGTTATTGAAAGTAACCCAGACAATAAAGATACTGATTTGGTTCAGCAAAGCGATTTCACACTTTGTTGTAGTTTGTGGATATTCTACAGCACTTGATCTGACAGACCAAAGAAAAATGGAACAGTAATACAACCCTCTACTGTAATACAACCCTTCAGTGTGTCTATAAATATTTCCCCTTTTATTACAGTACAGTTGGTTTGTTAAATACTGTTGCAAAAACTGATTACAACTTTCAGTGGATAATTGTAAGCGTGATGCCACCACAAATCCCCCCATCGGATTACACCTCTGTTCAAAGTAACAGCAAAGTAATTAAGGTATGGTCAGCTTTTATAAGAACATCTGAGACACTAATGGTGGGTGATTTTAAATAAGACTGGTTTCACCTGCTCTGCAGACCTGGTGGATTTGTTGGATATGAACACTGGGTTGCTACCAACTCCTCTTTTGGAAAAGCTCACAAGTTATAGACTTGAATATCAAATACATCTTGTTATTGTTAGATTGTACACTTGCATATTACATTAATGACAATAGAAACTGAACTGAAAGTTTCTTAAAGTTTGGAAAATGTTTCTAACCAATGTTTTTCTCATCCCAAAAGCAACTGAGCTTTACATGATGTTTTAAGATTAGTGGACAGGAGACATGCTTGGTGCCTGGATAGATAGATAGATAGATAGATAGATAGATAGATAGATAGATAGATAGATAGATAGATAGATATGGTTTGATCACAGGAGCTCTTCAATAATCCTAAACTAGTCAGTTCATATTTCTTCTGTGAAGCAGCTTTAGATGTTCATAAGACCTTACACAACTCGTGTCCAGATGTTCGTAAGACCTTACACAACTCCCGTCCAGATGCTCGTAACACCTTACACAACTCCTGTCCAGGTGTTTGTAACACCTTACACAACTCCTGTCCAGATGTTCGTAACACCTTACAAAACTCCTGTCCAGTTGGCACGGCTATAATCAGTTTGCATGGCTACTCTTACAAAAAGGGTTACTGGTTGAGTGTTCCCTTGTGTCTAGTCTTCCTTCATAATCTCTCCAATGTAAATACAGCACTTAGTCATTCCACCAGAACAAGATCAATACTAATTTTCCTATCATGATTGATGATTCTGGAACAATGTAAATAATGAACAGAAATTAGGTAATATAAATTTGAAAACATAAAGTACTATTCAAATAAACAGAGGCCATTAAATGAATACATGAATGAGGTTATATGTAAGTGGCTGGTAAAACTGACCTTGGTTTTGGTTTCACAAACATCACATTCTACTGTAGTTCAATCTACTGTACATTCATAAATGATTTTATTACTGAAGTTACACAGCAGGATTGAGCTGCATATCTTTGGTTTTACCTGCAGTGATGGAAGCTAGTCGGACGTAGTCATAACCTTTCTCCACGGCTTCGTAAGGAAAACTTTCCACCAAGTTGAGCCCTGCAAAGACAGAATAGGACAAGGTCAGTCATCTGTGTTTCAGGCAACTGTGAACCTCTCAGTAAAAGTTAAGTAGGTTCTACATTAGGAAAGGCTTTAGTTCTCATTAGGCTGAAGAACTATGGATTTATAGCCACATTTGTAATTCTGGCATGAGGGGATATTGTGAGTGTGATCTCACCATGCATGCTGGATTGGTGAAGGGGATATCATGAGTGTGATCTCACCGTGCATGCTGGATTGGTGGAGGGGATATCGTGAGTGTGATCTCACCGTGCATGCTGGATTGGTGGAGGCTCCAGTATATACTGAGGCAGTTTTTCTCTCTCTTCATGCCACGACGGCACTGGCAGCCATGCAGAGGGCTGGAGAGCAGGGCGGACACGGCGCTGGCACACTGGCTGCGGGCCCCGGGGCCCAGCTTCATGCTGCCGTCTCCAGCCACGCACTGCCGCAAGGTCCGCAGGCGTGGGGAGCAGCTCTCATCACTGGAGCACGTGTCCCCCGCAAGCAGGCAGTCCTTCCCTGCACACAGCAGCACCTGCAGAGCTGTGCACACACATACACAAGCAGCCACACACACAACCCCACACATACGCACAACCACAGACACACACACAGCAGCTTTAGGTGAGCTACAGTTTCCAGGGCTTGAGTGAAGGAATAAAGAGTCAAGATTAAATGAGAAAAACCTTTAAGACACAGCGATGTCATTCTACATGTGTTTTTGTGTTTATCACTGTTCAAAGAAATGCTTTGACCAAAACTACAGCCACTGTACCAGTTATTACTGCACCAAGGAAATGAGGCATTAACATTAGTGATCATTCTTCTGCATTTGTGTCATTAGGGGATGTTGATGTCTTTCTTTTATATATATGTGCACATATATAATTAAGGAAACATTTCAAAATGTAATAATGAGCCTCTTCATGACAAGAGATGAAAGAGTAAGATATTGTCAAACAATGATCTTCTATAGGTATGGAGTAGATAATGTGCTCACTAAATATCTATGTTTTGTAGATGTGACATGTTTTAAATAAGTAGTCAATTGATTATCAGACAAATTTAATCTCACTTATTTCAGAATAAACAGTACTACAGTACTGGAGATTTGAATTCCACTTCAACTTCACTCAGACAGACTGTGTTTATGTATTAATGGAACACACTGCAAAGTGCGTGACTATTTTTTTTTTTCAAACCATTATAACAAGATTCCAACCAAAACATTTTCTCAGTGTATTGAAGAAATCTATGCATGTGGAGCAGTTTTGATCTGGAAAGCATTACAACACGTTCATTAAAAACAAAAGAAAATAAAAGAAACAAAACTTCCACTTTTGAAAATCATCCCCATGAGAATCTCACTTCCACTTTGTTTGTTGATTTTGTCCATTGGTTTTGGTCTATTAGTTTTGCTTACATTCTCATATTTTCAGATACATCTGCAAAATTATATCTTCAGTCTTCATAACCATTTTGAAATAAGAAAATAAATAATAAAAAAAAGTTTTTCCTTATTTAATTTTAATTCTGCAAAACTGATTGTTTCATGTAAAACATTTAAATAATAACTTCTCATTTTTAACACTAAAATGGAAAATAGTGAAAAACAGAAAGTATTTTTCTTAGTTTATTAATTTTGACAGCATGCACAGAAAGGTCTTCAGCAGGGGGAAATATTTGTGGTCTGAACAATAGGAAATGTGAGAATGTAGATTATAAATGTTCTGAGGGCCAGACATTTTGAAATGTTTGAAACAATAATGAGAAAATAATGAAGTGTTACCATTTTTCCCCACTGACTTGTCAAAAACACCAATATACATTACAATTACAACTTGTAATGTAATATGTCATATGCCAACACTTCTGATCATTCCTGTACATTGAACCATACCACCTGAATTTCTGGGTTACAACATATACCACGTACCACACCACCTGAACCTCTGGGTCATAACAAATCAAAATATATTCCAGGTCAGAACTGTCAAAATATAAATCTAAAATTCAACACACAGCCCCACGTTTCAAATAATAGTCAGTACTGACACCATCCACTGAAGCAGTGGATATATATATATTTTTTTTGTAAGTTCATAGTCAAGGCATCAAATCTGTAAATTCGGAAAGCAAGTTGATTTTTATTATTCTTTTTTTATTTCAAAATGGAAATGAATTCAACCACAGACAACTGGACAGCAGAATGACATGGTGAGGTCACTCTGGACCGGTAACACATAAAACTGTTGCTGCACAAGTATTAAAAAGAAAAAAAGAAAAAGCTCAGAATCTTCCTCTGTGTCGGAGCCTGACAAGGTGTTTCATCCGCTGGTTTTGCTCAAGCTGATAGCTCAATATTTCCAGACACATCTGCGGAATGACATAACCACGCATATTTCTGCAAAGTCTCTGAACTTCTGACAGCCAAGCCATATGCATGCGTTGCCACGGAGGCGGAGTGAGTTAGCCACCACTGAAAACACACACGAGTGTAAGTGGAGATGACAGGAGACAAAATGACTTTTTTGTATCTTGCTGGTGCACAGCTCAGCGTCTGAAGCCGCAGAGGATTAGGGGAAGGATAAAAGTGCATGATTCAAAACTGGCTTAGTGATGCTGAGAACAAACCACGCATATCCAGATAATGCATTATTTAAATCACTCCGTTTCCAAATATTGGTACTAAATCAATTACTAATTCAACGATGGGGTTGGGGCATTATATATATTTGTGTGTAGGTCAAATTTTATGCACCCTTTGTCTATTGCATTGTTATGAAAAATGGTGTAAATTATCTTCTTGAAGACAAGTACCAAGATTTCAAAAGGGAAACAGGAGAGAAGTTTGTCAAGCACTTCACAGTGGATTCTTGTGTTTGGCTTCTTTAATGTGGGGGGATGATAATTAAAGCGTTAATGACTGTGAATCAGTTCAGCGATGAATGTGATTCTCTCCTTGTTAGGGAAAAAAAAATATTCCTCTGTGCTAATCTTGCTTGTCTGTGTTTCACCAGCCTGTAGAGGACAGAGTTACGTCATCATGTGGACTTGTTGCAGAGCAGTTATGCTTCAGCTGATCCATCCTAATAAACACCTAACGGAGGAGGCAGGTAGTTAAAGTGATTAGTTAAAGAATTCATTAAAAGAACAAGAGAACGAAGATGTTTGCAGCTCCGAGGGAAGCTTTCCCAGCCCGCTGGTGGGTCAGTGGCTAACCGAGACTGCACAGTGTGCTGCACGTCATGTCTAATAGATGAAATCATATCTTTAGAATTCATTATATAACAAGGGGCAACGTGTTCAAGTGTACTCGAGTGTAGTCGAGTGTACTCGAGTGGAGACTTTCACATTCAATAGCAGGCAGTGACCCACTGCTACATGAGCATGCACTTTGTTTTCTTTGATAGTCTGAGAGGTGCCGTATCACCAAAGATATTCCCGTCGGTGAATAAGCCAGTCAGAAAGGCCAGTGTGCTGTGAAGTTGTGTTACAGTCTGTTCTCCCGTATGCCAGCATCATCACTGCCAACCTCAAGTCTTCCACGCAAGAGCTGTTTTCATTTGCATATGCTGTAGCAGCATTATTCACCAGAGCCAAGTCTCTGCAGAAAACTGTTTTTTTAGGCTTTATTGTTTTTAAACAGTCATAGATATATGCAGACACACACACACACACTCGCATGCATGTGCACACACACACACACACACACACACACACTCACACACTCCAAGCTTCTATAGCTTATCATGGAAGGTGATTGCTCTGCTAGAGCTGTATTGATCCATAAACTACCAACCTGTGATTGCATGAACTGCACAATTTTATAGTCTGCGAGGGTACTTTAATCCCAAGGATTATTGACTACAAATCAGCACAAGTCTATTCTGCTGGGTCTATCTGCTATTTGACATAACCTGCTGGGGAAGGTGGGGACAAACAACTTGTCCTGTGAAACATCTGGACGAGTGGACATAGATGTAGCGGTACTTGTGATCAAACAAACCTCTCACATGGGCAGATGGTCATGGTCAGAGCACGGAGGCAGGCTGGATCCTCAGCCCCTCTCTGCCGCAATTTGTGTCAGTTTACACTGCACTGGCAGACGCTGGAGTAGACGTCGTGCATCATGAATGCAAATGAAGCGCTTGATTTGACATTTCCAATAAGCCTGTCTCAGAGTACCAGTGGGTTTAGCCAATTAGCCATGTCAGTAATCAATTCCTTCTGAGCCTGTGCTAAGTCCTCACTTATCCGAGCACATAAATCAAAGGCAGATTAGCTGATCAGTTACCCAGATGCATGGACTTAATGGCCCACTTTAGGAAGGATGAGGCTGGAAATGAAAGTTAATGAACTCAGGTAGGACAACACCAACAGGATGCCTTTATACCTCTGTACAAAAGCTCCCTGAGAGGGAAAGGCAGCCATGTTACTTTATGTTCAGCAACAGATTTATTGTGTTCAGGTTGTAGCTTCTGTTGTGTTTCTTTTTTTTTCCCCCTGCTTAGCCAGGACCTGATATACAACTACCTGCTTTATGACTTTGCAAAAGAACAGTTACACCTCTCTCTGAACCCACGACAAAGCAGGGTCTCGTAGCAGGGTCTCGTAACAGGGTCTCGTAGCAGGGTCTCGTAGCAGGGTCTCGTAACAGGGTCTCGTAGCAGGGTCTCGTAACAGGGTCTCGTAGCAGGGTCTCGTAGCCGGGTCTTGTAACAGGGTCTCGTAACAGGGTCTCGTAGCAGGGTCTCGTAACAGGGTGGCATGCTTCTGAACGCTCACCATCAGGTCTGATTCTATGACGTTACTCTGAAAATATTGCAAAGAGTTCTTTTTTTGTAAAAGTATCCAAGTAGTTTGAAGGTAAAAAAACTTGGTGTAAAAGGGTTGAGTAATGAATAAAAATAAATCAGGTGAACAGTAAAAAAAAAAAAACATTTAAGTAAACCCATTGCAGTAGACTTAGTAGTAATGCATACAGATAATTCTCTCTGTAGACCAGATTGCCTTTAGCTTAGAAATAAAACAAATGGTAATATTAATAAGGCCATTGTTTTAATTATTGTTTCCTTTAATTATTTTAGGAAACCTGTTCCAGTTGCGAGCAACATGCGTCAGCAGGGAGTGATACTGGCTGAAGCGTAAAGGCAGTGAGAAAAGCTGAATGGAACTGCATTCACGGCCCCTACAGATCCCACTACTAAATAATTCCTTCACTGCTCTTACATGTAAAAGAGAGAGGAGGTGTTAAGCAAGGTGATGTGTTAATGGCTTCCATATGCTGCTGGCCTTCCTCTTCATGCACTGGTGGGACACAGCAGGTCATTATAGGTGCCAATCTTTTTTTTCTCTGTTACCACAAACAGATGCCCTGCCTCCGTGTGTTACTGATATGCTAGTAGCTGTGTTAATTAAATCATTGTGCCAATGAAATACATATGTCTTAATTCTGCCATTTCATTATGAGAATTTCCCCAAGGTCATTTTTACAGGCTACAATAGGCTAACATTTTAACATTAAATGATTAAAAAAAACAATTAAAGGTTGGTGATTTATGAGAATCCAAGAAGTGTAAAAGACACACAGACAGCCAAAACACAATTTGTAACTCTGCCACAAAAACTACTCCCTACCTTCAAAGGATAATAGATTGGCCTTTGAAATTTGACACGGCAAAACATTTCACTTTGTTTCCACAATGCTGTAATCTCAGTTTACCCAAACTGCATGTGAGACATCCAACATTTTTAATACTACAGATATAACCCTAAGCAAAGGCAGGTTTGCCTTATACAGTGTTTTGATAGAGAAGCAATTTCCAAAAGTTACTTTCTGGGGAAATATGTCCTTCTGTTCCTCTGCACTGCAGTTTAGGGATAGAAAAATATGAGATATTTTATCTCCTCCTCAACACACTGAGAAAGTTTAACTTAAATGCCTTTTTTCATCACTCGGTTTGTACTCTGACTTTATCATCAGAGTAATCAGTCTCCACTCCCAGCTGCTTATGATGGACTGTGATACTGCAGACCTTCAGTTTTCCAAAAGAAATTGGGAGGGGGGGGGGGGAGGGGGGGAGGTTGTATGTAAACTATGATCGACA
>JAOYMR010000006.1:18052397-18063610 GCA_025802075.1 Tenebrosternarchus preto | reverse complement strand
AATAGATGAAGGTTTAGGGGGTGAAGGATGAGGGGGTGAATAGATGAAGATTTAGGGGTGAAGGATGAGGGGGTGAATAGATGAAGATTTAGGGGTGAAGGATGAGGGGGTGAATAGATGAAGGTTTAGGGGGTGAAGGATGAGGGGGTGAATAGATGAAGATTTAGGGGTGAAGGATGAGGGGGTGAAGGGGTGAAGGATGAGGAGGTTGAAGGACGAGGCAGTTGAAGTTTGAGACGGTTGAAGGACGAGGAGGTTGAAGGACGAGGAGGTTGAAGGACAGGGAGGTTGAAGGACGAGGAGGTTGAAGGACGAGGAGGTTGGGTCCGGTAGGGTGAAGAGAGAAGAGAGAGGTGGGAGTTCAGAATGAGTCCTAAATGTCCCTAAAAGACTGTGTTTGTTGAGAAAAGTTTTACATCTAATTTAAGGCACTCTTGTTTCCTGGTACAAGCAAGAATATAGTACTCATGTATGCCTATAAGAGAGAGGATATACAAGTCGGGGAGGAGGGTTCACTCTAGATAAAGAAGGTTAACCCATAATGGGATTCAGCACAAAAGGAGAGGAGATGGGAAGAAGGTGGAACGAGCTTGGACCCATAGTTGGTCACACTGCACAAACTCAAACATCCCATGAAGGAACTTGAGGAAATATATAAACCTCCCTGTGTTCACAGCGCAGACAAAGCTTACAGCTCAGTGCTGCCACACACGGCTGTTTGTTCTTGCTAAACTGCCACTTGCTCTGTGGAACAGCTAAAGCTCTCTATTTGAAGCTGGGTCACAGACGCAGGCATTGAGACACTGTGCCTGTCCAGCAGAAGAAACCAGCTCTGTTTCCTATTTCTCTCTCTCACCCACGCACATACACACACACACAAAAAAATTTTCTTGGGTAACTGTCAACAGTCGCTCAGCTAATGAGCCTCTGTTTGGCCCTTAGAGGACACCGTAGTCCTCGAACCCTGAAGCCGTCCCCTGCATTTCTTAGCAGGACTGGTGAAAAAAAAGGTCCGGCTTTCATCCCAACCAAATGCCTCAGCTTTTGCGAGCCCTGTTTCAGTCTGAGGGGGTAATTTCCAGCCCACTGCTCAATGACCATTTTAAAATGACCTGTCATCCAGATTAATCCAGACCATAGAACCTTGGACTTCTCTCAACTGTGACTCCATCTAACTCCTTACATTATGTACTGTTTGGAGCTATTATGGTTTAATATTGTAGGCAGATGACTAGGTGCGATATTGAATAATGTCAGGATGAAAGGTCAAAACCATCAAACTGGCTGACATTAGATGAATGGCAAAGAGCCTATTCAACTGCTAAGGTTTAAGGCATCTATAATTAAACATGAGGACAATTTTAAAGGCCCTGAATATGTCAGAACAGAGGCAGCAGCACCAGCCCAATAGCACATATTACGACGTACTGGGTCCCTATGGTTTTAATACCTCTCTCTGTCAGTCCCAACAATATGGCCAAACTCCATTAAGTCTAAATGTAGCCCTGCTGCTCCGAGACTTTGATTCCATGTTTTAAATCAGAAGTGGATTGAGAAAGTCGATGAAAGTAGAAAGAATGTAACTATTTCAGCAAAGGTTTCGATAAGGAATCACAACAGTTAAATGAGCCCAGCTAGTGTGGTGGACCAGAAAAAAACCAAAAAGGATCCTGATTAAAAAAGACGAAAGATGACGAGACTCGGTGCATCTCAGAATGACAACAGAATGATAGTATACTTGATGTGTAATGGGTCCTAACAGCTAGAGATCACAGGTTATGATCCATATGAATATATCCCAGCTATCAGTGCTAAGTGATATATTCTCCCAACAGTAATGTGATTCTAATGGCTGTGTCAATTGAAGAACATGTCAACTCTGATAAATCCTTTATTATGAGTGATCTCATCTTCAGATGAGCTCCATGAGCTCCATTTTTTTTCAAGGCTGCCAAAATACACCTTCTGATAAGATTCTCTCCCTCTCTCGGCTTATCGCTACAAACCAGTGATACAGATCACCACCATCCACCGTGTATAAAAGGTGAAGACATGAAGCCCATTACAATGTAATTGTAAGGGAACATGTTCTTTACTCTTGATGCTACTTCGATTTCCATGCTTTTTAATAAGAGAAACCACACATAGCTTCTGCTACGTGATTTGTATGAGCTATCAGAGATCGGAGTCTGTCATGTTATGCGGGGAGACTTAATTGCAAGCCACTTCATTTTCGCCTTTATGGTTTGGTCTTTTTCTCTTCACATATATCTCACCTGGCAATGCATTGTTAGCACTAAGTTTAAAATTGAAAAGGTCCCTGATTTCAGTGCCACCAGGGATCATGTCTTATCCATGTAAAGTGAACCATTAATATTTTACTGCATTCACCTTAAGCTTAAAGTTCTTCATATGTAATGGCAATGGTCTGACGATGATTAACTACAGCAGGTTGCCAAATAATTAAACGAAAGTCCCAGAAGGTCCTACTGTATGTGTATGCATTTGGTTCATTAGCATGGAATGCTGCAGCAGGTGCATCACTCTCTTCTACACGTTTGTCGTGCAGATAAGAGGAGCACCGAGAGGATAAGTTTTTTTTTTCTGGAGGGTAAGTTTAACATTGGGCTGGTGTGGAAAACACTGTGGTTATGCAGGATTGGCCCAGTTCCACTCCACTCCTCCACTGCAGAATGCGCTGCAGCGTAAAGTTCAGAGAAGCGTGCAGAGCCCCAGCTAAAGCAACAGTTTCCAAGCACACTTTCCTCATGGGTCAGTGCAGAAGAAGATGTTAAACCCATGTTTTTCAAATCCATGTTCATTAAGAGATGCTCTGAATGGATGTACAAAGTTTCTATGACGTGTTAGTATATAAAAGAAGTGAAGTCATTCATAACAGGTATATATAATGTATACTTATATACTTAAATATATGCTTAAGTCATAATATCTAGTAACAATAATGTTTTAATATGTTATATGTATTGGGTGTAGTTGAATATTCATATTTCATCTTTTCAGCGTTCTGATGCTTATAATGAGATCTAGGCATTTTTCTCCCAGTGGTCTATGTTTATAGAAGCTTTTGGTTATCAAGGTCTTGTAAATTCTTTAGCAATAGTAAGTCGAGGTGAATGGTAATAATATATCAAATGGTAATAATATATCAAATGTTTTGCCACTCATCTAAAGGTAATGAGTGGCAAAATCTGGGTTGAACACCCCAGCATTAGTGATTCACATCCACAGTGTCGAGAACTGTGAGCATATGACCTAAATCAGAATGAAACTACTAGGGTAAACATGTTCCGCTGACCCTGCAAGGAGCTGATAGGAGGTTTCAGAGTTTAGGTGTCACAGCTCAACACGGATGACCTCTTCCATATTTCTATTGAATCAATTCTATTCTCAGTCCGAAATGATTTCATTCATGTTGTCACGTCCTTTTGTTCTTCAGCTGTAGGTAGAGCACTGAGTCTTGACCTGAGGGTATAGCTCTCTGGGCGACAGCCGATCCATGTGCTTATGAAACAGCTGTTTCATCTCACCGATCTACAGGTCTGAGTATTCCTCAGTTCGCTGGAATGGGCTCGGCTTGAACCGTATGGTCTTTTGATTGCACAGGTTTCTGTCTTACGTTGCTGCATTTCAAATATACTAGAGTGTGATATCTGTTGAAGACTGTATGGAGACTCTCTGACACTCCAGGCATGCAGAGACGTAGCCATGCTGTTGTGTCTGCTCTGTTGTTCCGTCTGCCTCCCCCTTGGCCTGTCAGGGTGATGTTGACGTTTTTGCCAGAGGGCCAGCTTGGGTAATCACAAGCTTTCAGTGCTTCTCGGAGCGCCTTGCCCTCCTCATGTTTGGACTCAGTCCTGGACGGCATATTCTCAGCCAAGTTGTGTGGTGTTCTAATAACGTGTGTGCTTGTATGCCGGCAGGTGGTTGGAATAAAACAGAAAACTGTGGCTGGTATGGGTGGACTGTGGCTGGTATGGGTGGACTGCCCTCTTTCATGTGTACTGGGGATGAAAAGTCTAAAAAGGCCAACTGGTTGATTTGTACATCTTTCAGCATGAAATCAATGGCCAACAACACTTAGTTGATGTAATTAGTGAAGGTTTGCACCTCCTGGACTTCGATCTTGACCCAGGTATCCCCACACATGAAGCAATGGCCGAGGGTTTGTTTCCACAAAGCTGTTTGTGGCTCTCCTTTGCATTTTCTCCATGTGCAGAGTGACCGGAGGCAACACCATGCCACAGCTGTGCCTTTGTCTGCAGAAAAGACGCTTGCATTTAAAGTGACAGTGATGATCAGAATCACATAAAGCAGAGAACATGCTAGATGTGGGCTGAGTTCATCTCTTGTGCACAGACAGATATCATGTATTTCCTCACAGTTTCCATCGCATGTAGTTGCTATGCATGTAAATTCAGTAACAATTTAAATGTTGCAGTTAAATATTTGCAATTATTCCTTCTTTCAAACTTCACTGAATGCATTTGCTCTGTGGTAACATCTTACACTCCTGTTCTTCTTAAAACAATGACTGCTCCCCTGTCAAAAAGATGATCTATAACAATGATGTGTAGGATGCTCAGATGTAACACAGGCTACACCGCTACAATAAAGGAAGCTGTCAATACTGCTGTAGTTGCCATGCCAATAAAATTAATGATATAACAAGGTCAGAATTAACATATGTCAGTCATTCATTTGGCTAATGGACACTGATAGACTTTCTGCTTCACAGATTCTTTGAGCTCAAATCGACTCATGGCTCAGCTAATCAGAGGGAAACTGGCTGTTTTTTTTTTTGTTTTCTCTGGTGAAAGGAACTACTGCAAGACTAAGTGTATTAAATATTACATTAGATAAGCATTATCCTCCATCCAACTCCTTATACAGGCTTGATCCACCAAAGCTTGCTTCTGACTGTGGGTTTTGGTTCCTTTTTTAGTTTAGCTCATTTACTGCTGATTTCAGGACTGATATGAAGCACTACTCAACTTCAGTAATACTACAAAGTACGGGATGAGCACTACTCGATATCAAAGAGAAATATTTGCTATACCAAAGCTTTTGAAGTAAATAAATGACATGCTAATACAGCCCTCCAACTCTGCACCGCAAAGCAACAGGGCAGATGGTGGATTTTCAGCTGAAAACCAAACAATGAACATGCTTTGACCAAGTGTTTAAGAACAAAGTTAGTTAAGTAAGTAATTTATAAAGCACATTTATGCTCAAAGTGCTGTACATTATAATATATAAAAAGCATACACATAAAGGCAGCAGAAAGAGCTTAAAAAAAAAAAAAAAAGAAAATACAGACCATCACAGTCATTCAGAAGACTCAAAGGCTAACCGATAAAAATAGGTTTTTAATCTAGATGTGAAAGCAGGAACGGAAGGTGTGGACCTAATGTCCAGGGGCAGCCTGTTCCAGGCTCAGCCCCACAGCTACAGTGGCCCCTCTGAGCACAGCCAAGAGCATCTGATCAGATGACCTCAGAGTCCCAGAGAAGGCCATGGTTGGAATAGGGAACCTGTGTATGATGGAGTGGATCCATATAAGGACTTAAAAACAAATAAGAGGACTTTGAATTGGATCCTATAATTTACAGTGAGCCAGTAAAGAGGTGTCAAGACCAAGTTGATGTGTTCTCTCTCTCTTTTGTGCCTGCAAGAATTTTGCTGCTGCACTGTGGACTAAATGTAACTGAGCTAATGAGGACTTCCTTATATGCATGTACAAGCTATTACAGTAGTCTAGGTGACATAAAAGGAGATCATGCATTTCCTTCTCAACAGATTTGTGTCAGAATACAGGCTTGGTCCCCATAAAGCCTTTTTGCTGTTCTTTCCTAGAGTTTCAGTAAGGATCGGTCATGGAAAAAGCACAAAAATCTACTCAAAATAATCTTTTCATCTCAACTGAAAGACCTGCCTTGCTCAGAGATACAATCACAGGATGTAGCAGAAAGCCAAGGAACCAATTTACAGAGCACATATACATCCAGGTCATGAAATATTTATCCTATTTTATGAAAATGAAGAACAAGGATACTGTATAACACAAATAATTAATTGCTAAGATACATTACATGGCTTCATAATTACTGGCATTCCAGTTTTTATTCCAGCTTCATACAACATCTTCCTGCATGGGTAATTCTACCCATGCAAAGTCCATATGCACACTGTTCAAGGCAGGACAAACACAGGTAGGTCTTGAAAACTCTTAAGACCTTCAATCAAGTCTGCTGGTATGGTTCATCTTATGGTTTATTTTAGGACTGTGAGACTAAAGTGAAAAAATAAACTTCAGCTGTGATGCTTCAGGTTTTCTTTGGTTACCTCAACACTTTACCAAATGCTCTTGTGTCCTTTTCCTGACCAGCTTATAACTGTTCCACAGATCCAAGAACATTTTGAGTACTGCTGTAACAACAGTTAATGGTACCATTTATTCATTCTCTACTGTCACGTTACCAACGCGCATGGTTGTTACCAGCTATAAGAAGCTGCATGTCAGAAGAACACCACCATTTTCTCTGTAGAAGAAACGTCTTCAATGCAGAGAGATGTACAGTCATACCTTCCAGTTCTACTGCAAACACTACAGTGTCAAACTTTCATTGTTGTTACACTTGGATTTCAATTTGATTTTATTTTTATAGCTTCTACTTCGAATATAAAATTTTATTACCAATTGAACCACCTCATAACTCCTAAAAACAGACTGATTGTTTTGTTTGCTTATTTGCTTTTGCCCCTAATGTAACAGGCTTCTCAATCATATGCATTTTTTGTGTTAGCAAAATTTTATTTAAAATTAAACACACGCACACATACACACTGGTGCCATGTCATCGAAAAGTCTCAATAAACTAAAATCAAATGAAATATCTAATCAGCTCACACCACATATCTATTCATCTTAGTACAATCTGAGATCTGAGACAATCCCTCTGGTCTGTGTGGAGCTACACATTCAGAGGTTTCATATTACACTGACCCACTGAAAACAGAAAAGTAATACATGCCGCTTACCTGACAATCTATACCTTAATACTAACAGGCAGCATGACTTATTTTGTTTATATTTACAATACACTCCTAAACAAATAAAGTCACTTCTGAAATTAAAGCAATTAACACCTAACAGCTCCTTTATGTTACAAAACCAAATTACACTGTATTTAAAATTGATTTTCCCCAACGTCCGTGCAAAAGACAACATATCCTCATTCTCAACTTAGCTGGACGTCTTCACTAACAGTATTTTAGGACAGGTAGACTGTGATGTTGGTGTGGCGAAAATTGTGTGATCACCAGATTCCAGTCTGAGCGAGATAAATTTTCAAAAATAATTCAAATAAATAATTCAAATCTGGTTTTTAAAACAGTGGGTTTCTCAACTGTAGATTTAACTTACTATCTTATGTTGACTAAAAATATATATTAGATGTCTGTTCGCGGACGAGCTAACTTCATTATTATTGTTATTATTCATTATAATGTTTCAATTGTAGTTTAATTCACAACCCACAACCTACTGAAAACAAATGAAACAAGAGAGTCACTTACCTAAAAAAAGTAGATGAATGAAATAAATGCTGATATGGTCCATTTCTTATAATTTCTGAAGAGATCTAATTCCAAATATCGCAGAAATGCTTATATATGATGTTACCACGTGAAGTACGATTTCCTCGCGCGTGCAGAACGCATATCAAAATGTGACGCAAAAAGACAGTTGTAAACGCGCAAAATTCCAAATGATTTAATATAGGTTGGCGTATAGATGCTCGGCGATACCTTACAACTAAAATTAACAGTAAATGATCTGTATCGCAATATTTCGAATTGTGGTCTTAGTGAAAGTTGTCCTTTGTACGGGAAATCAGAGTCCAGTAAGCTTACTCTAATATTTGTCCGCGTTCTAGAGTAGTATGTACTGAACCCTGAATCGAATTTCATTCAGCTATCATACCACAGGTCCCTTCAAACTCCGCAGAGAAAGAAACTGTTGGAGCGTCAGAGACTTGGAGCTCGAAGAGCGAATGTACGTGAGAGAGAGAGAGAGAGAGAGAGAGAGAGAGAGAGAGAGAGAGAGAGAGAGAGAGAGAGAGAGAGAGAGAGAGAGCGAGAGAGAGAGAAAGAGAGAGAGAGAGAGTGAGTGAGTCAGGTGGAGTGGCGTCGAGTGAAAGTGCTCGCGCAAACTGCGGGCTAGCACTCGGCAAACAGCATGGTTTGGATTCGGCATTTCAACAAAAAGCGCAGTAGCTTCAAACAACATATTTGGTCGTCAACACACGTTGTACTCTTATTTTCCCACCCCTCATACAGAGACACGTCGTGGCAGGCGTTTTGAGTACCTTTGCAGTTCAGTGCGTCTTTATAGAGCAAACCTGTCTTTAAATTATAGACTAATCATCATGAAAGCGCGCTAAGAGATGCGTTAGTATCGTGCACCACAGACGCAGAAGACGTTTAATGAGGTTCGCTGGCTCGATGTTAACACCTGGGCTAGTTCAGGCTAGACTCGGGCTATGTGATTTGCATTCATGCAGAGTGATAATGTTTTTCTTGATTATGACCATTATGTCCCAGATCATAGGGACCTGCTACAGAGAACTTTCGTGTCGGAACAGAGAAACAGACCGTGGTTAATGGTCCCAAATGAACTTGATAGTGTGCGCGAGCATTAGAATGAACTCGATAGTGTGCGCGAGCGTTAGAATGAACTTGATAGTGTGCGCGAGCATTAGAATGCTGTAACCAGTGAAGTAAAACGTTCATTGGGAAGTAAACGTTCATTCATAAGGAGCTAGAATCCACTTCTATGGTTAAGCTTAAATAAAAGCTAGTTCTGTCTAGACAGACTTTTAAAGGGGGGTCAGGATTTGATTTCTAGCTATAAGCGGATGGTACGGGAATGTTTGTATTACATGAAATTCAGTTTTCTCCGTCTTAGTATTCATGTTTGTCCAGCAACGAGTACAACAAAGACCACAGATATTCACAGAGATGTAACAAATCAAATTACCAACAACTCAGATGTACTTTTACAGCCACAAACTAGGAACATACTTTTCAAAAAATTGAAACTGGCATTTTAAAGCTGACAAAAATCTGCCATTGTTGGTGGCAGCTTGAAATAACCTTTCTGCCACTGATGCCAAATTGGTGGTGTACTTCTTAGGAATGCACAAGGCTTTGGCCTGAGTTTCAGGTGAGCTGTTCCACATCCAGGGCAGGTGTCTGAATCATCATCCAGATGACATGATGATGTCTTTTTAGTTGCCCCCCCACACACACACACACTACAATGTATCTTTAAGGCCAGTAGTGGCTGTTCTTGAGACCTAGGCACTCTCTGCTGAGCATGTGGAAAGACCTCAACGTCGCATCCAGCATACAGTAGATGCCATCAGACATCACACACCTCAGACGCCGTCTGTGCTCAGACTGGTCGTGCCATTGGACGGGTGAGATCTACTGTTATGCTGGTACTTATATTAACCCTGGATAATGTAAGCAGAAGAGATAACAAAAGTGATACCTGTGCCCCATTTATGTGCGTTATAAAGGATGTCCCCAGCAACCAGCCCTTGTTTTCTCAGTTCTGTCTGCACTGATACAGTATACTAGGGTTGCCCAAACCCTGCCTCATAAATGTGTATAGCCGGGCCTTTAAGTGAAGTTCACTTGGGTTCACCTGCTTGAATCATGGGCACTGAGATATTTGTCGTTATTTAGTATTCCTCATCCCCCTGCTGCATTTCGGCCCACGGTTAGGCTCTTCTGCGTGAAACACCAATGTTTAATTCAAACGTGTGTAGCACAGAATGCAGCACACACACACACACACACACACACACACACACACAGCGGGGAGCCCTGGAAACGGCACTCTCTGCACCCATTCCTCTGTGGCCCATCCCTGCACCAAACACAGTGTCAAGCAGCAGCAGATGTTACCCACATACGGCACCTACCTGACAGCTATTGCAATACACGAATCCTTCTCTGGTTTGCACAATGCACTTCAATCAGTGCACAAAAGGTAAGACTTTCCACTATTCAACTGGTTGCTTGGCAGTGTTTATGATTTTAAAGTACTCATCTTAACCAGAAAATATATGTACGTATATATACATACATATATACACATATACATTATATATAATATATTTTCAAAACCCATTAATTCAAGTTAATTAAGTTAAAATAAGACAAGGCCACTGGAAAAACACAGACTGTTAGAGCGCAAACACTACAGGACTGTTTACCCTCACTAATCTAATCATAGTAGTAGCTCAACAGCAGTGGCTTGGAGGAAGTGACTGGACAAGCTCTCAGTCATTAGAGGATTTCAGGGAGGGTTGAGCTGTGGCCCAGACTCACCGCTGCCATTGCACTGAAGTCCAAGATTACAGAAGCCGGTCCAGCCGCATGGCCCCCGAGTTCAGATCGGAAGGGTCTACTCTGCACTGTGCTCCACTCTGAATCCAAACAGGCGGGTGGATGCTCTGTCTGTGCTTGCTGGGTGAAGTGGTTTCTGAGGAGTGGACAATGGAGTCTGAGACATCTAGCAAATTGGATGGATCTTAAGTAGTGGGAATTCTGACTGGTATGAGACATGAAAGGAGGTGGTGGTGGTGGTGATGGTGGTGGGGGGGGTGGTTCTTGCTAGTGAATGCAGCATCAGGATATAACAGGACAGAACAAAAATGCCAGCAATTACTTCAAAATCGAAAAGAGCCATCTCTCTAATCTCCACCAGGACATAGTGGAGACAAGAGCTTCCTCAATGCTATGAGAGTCACTGGACTCGTACACTGAGAGTACGGCATGAACAGAGCAGGAGAGAATTTTGTAGTTTTATGTTTTTGAAGACTGGTCAGGTAATAACATGCTATTTCACAGTTCAACACTGCAGCTGTCAATAGGATGTGTTTTTTTTTCTTTGCCATGGTGATCTAAAGTGGGAAATCTTTCCTACTTGCAAAATGAGTCCCTGTGATAATTGAAGTAGAGGGATCATGCTCAAAACTCTCTCTTCTGTTCTCTACGACGCACCATTCCATCTCTAACCCCTTAATTTCCTTTTCATCTCCTGCACTAAAATAATCCATCCCAGAGTTGATTATGTTTGAGTTTTCCTCTAGTTAGTGTCAGTGTTGGCTAAAGCTTACGGC
>JAOYMR010000006.1:18033683-18048503 GCA_025802075.1 Tenebrosternarchus preto | reverse complement strand
CCCGCCACATCACCTCCATGGCATCCCATAGCTAGCTTCATTAAATATCGAGGAGTCCATTAAAATGCCTGGGTGACTATGGAGATAGATGCCTAGCAACAATGGTATTTGGCATCTTGAAGTTAAAGCAGGGTGTCTCTCAGGTACAGGCTGTGGAGCACACACTGTCCATTACTATCAGCTTCCGTAATGGAGTGCTTGTGTTGGTTTACCAGAGCAAATATTAAAAAAGTGACCAAAGCCTGCACATCCAGGTGAATCAATATCAGAAACAAGTGCAAGGAGGATGAGAGCAAGTCAGAGTGAGTTCATTAGATCTCTATCTCAGGTCCCTGTGGGACCTGCATTATAAAGCTGCTTGCCGTATGGCTGACTAAGAGATACCATAAATAATAAGACAATATACTTCTGGTGTCAGTCTCATAATCCTTAAATAAATCATTGGTAAAAGTAGCAGTACCTGGGACTCCAGATGTGTTGGGTAGAAATCTGGCATTTCCGGTTCATATATAATGCCATAATTGTGGTATTGAAACAACTTGAATAGAATTCTCTAGCACAAGGTAAGTAACTGTGAATAGGATAAGTGATAGTGGATTTACTCTCTATACCCAGTAGAGCCACATCAGAGAGAAGACCAACTATTCTCCATGGTGTACCCTGAATCTGTGAGTGGAAATAAGAAAAGCAAGAACAACATGCTTTGTAAATCGTAGCTGATGTCTTACCCTATTTTTCAAAAGCATGTAAACTGAAAACAAAACAGCAATGTTGCTTCAAGTTATGACAGCTCCAAATCTCTCAAATAACAAAGCCTGCTCAAGAAAGGATGTCAACACTTTCTGTGTCCAATGTCAAATATTAATGCAAGATTAGGATTAGCCAAACTGACCGTCTGAGCCAAGCAGTTCGTTTTTGAGGGTGTCCCACTGCCTAACCTGAGCACAACAGAACAATCAAAGAGCTGGCAGGGAAGAACTCCTGCAATCCAAGCTGACTGGCATAATGATGGAATATCTATTAGAGCTGGGCTCAGAATTCCCCTCTTTATGCTACTGAGAACAGATGAGTCCAAAACTCTGATAATCCCCTCCCAAACCTCTTTTTAAGCATTACATTAATTGCATGTGTGTTTATTGTTTAAAGAATCATTCTAAAGGTAGAAATGACATCACTGCCACCATTGTTCATCTCCGTGCTATCATTGTGTTTTATGTTGACATATGTGTTAGGGCCCCTTTGATCACGTGTAACCACTGGGGCTATGGCAGGGTTTCCTTTTGCCTTGCTTTAGTCTGTCGTGTCTCTGTTGAAGATGCCTATTATGGAGTATGTAAGCATAACCACAGGGTGCACTGTACTACAGTGCAGAACCTGTTCCACTGCTGTGATATAAAGAAGCTTTGGAATACAAACCATTTAAATTCCACTGGTGGTCATTGGTCAGCAATAGAGTATCTGTCTGTTCATGCAAAAAGACTATATATAGTTACAAAGGCACATATATGTAAAGCTACAGAGTCACAGTTTACTTGTTTTCTTGTTTAAAAATACTAGCAGGGGTAGTATCTGGGCTGGGAATAAGCAAGGAGCATATCTGGTATGTACAGGGCTGTAGCCATGGAGTTACAGGTGTCTCTGATGAGCTGTTTCCTCAAGCTTATCTGTACTGAAGACCATGTTTAGACTTAAGACTTTAAAACCAGGATTTAAGTATCAGTGTGTTTTCTAGTTCAACTAAATAGCTTTTTAGGAAATTCTGATGAGCTCTGTTCGTGAGTGTGATGGTCAGGTCCTGAATAATTACATTAATTGGTCATCTACTATTGCATTCATGATATGCTTAATTAAACAACCAATCTCTTCTAACACTCATGGCCTACACTGAATAAATTTAATGCGAATTTTGAGAAACGAAGCCATAATCAATCCAATTTAGTGTGAGTCGTGCAATAGAATTAGTTAATAGATGACTCTGTTCTATGTGTTGCTAACAGTGGCCACCCACCTTTCAAGGTCTGGCTCATGAGGTGTCTGAGTCTCTCGTAAATCTAAAACCCTGTTCAGCTGCCTGAAGAGTCCCGCCACATGCTTCTGGTTCGGCTAATTGATTAGGTCAAAGATCAGGGGCTGAATGACAGTGACTGAGGGGTGGAGGAATTTCCTGTTTCTGCATCTATAATTCAGTGGTTTCCTGAGCGTGCTCTTTTGCGCCAGCCACTCAGGGAAGGGAGTCCAAACTTCCCAAATCAGCCACTTGCCCACAAAGCCTTGTCCCTAAGGGTGTACTGAATCACTCAGCACCATCCCCCAGCACCACCATCCCCCCGCCCCCACTCCCCTTGCACCCTATGGCTCAAAGGGTCAGCCATCCACACAGACTATGTAAAGCCCCGTGAGTGTATGCCTTGTGTGTGTTCCCTCCTGTAGTTTGGTTCTGGTATTGGAATAGGTTGATTTGCTGTTCGTGGCTAAACCAAATCCCTCCTTGATGTCAGGGATTTGATTGCACAATCATTACTTAGTCCCAAAAGATTTTCATGTGTTCATCATCATTCATGTGTTCATCAGTTTTTTCACGTGTTCATCAGCAAGTGTATGTTTAAATCAAATGATCTAAGACTCTAAAACAGTGTGCTCCAATGTACATTGAGAAAAACACGTCCAGTGGTAGAAAACACTGTTAAAACACAGTAGACACTGAACGGTCAAAGCGTAAAGGATTCGTATGATCCATTAAAGAGTGTATTTGTGAAGAAACCATGTGGTCTCAAAGGTGACCATTTGGTCCAGGAAAAGTGACCCGTGCAATAAGCTTTTGGCCCTGAGGGACCTTTCAGCAAAAAGCCACTATAGTCATTGTGTAGCCTTGCCAGTATCTCAAGCAGCTGCTGACAGACCCCAGCCTGCTAAGTAATGAGTGAATGTTACGTCCTCTCCACATGCAGATGGGAAATAATGAATGGGGGGGGGTGAGGGGGTTAATACTGGAGAATTGCAGCAGACTGCTGAATTTCCAACATCCCACTGCAAGGAAGCTTACAAAGAGTCTGAGAGATCCCTCCATATTCAACTGAGGTATCCATCACTCTACCTGCATCACACTCCACCACAATAAACAGGTTTATAGTAAATGAAAGCTAAATGTTTCGTGAGCAAGCTGTGTACGCAGGCCGCTGGTCCTGTAGGTCCTGAAGATCACGCTTGTCCTGTGGGCCCAGCAGTCCGCACAGCCAACACTTTTATCACGTTGCTGGATCATATCACTGCCAGTTTTGGTTCATGTCCAGCCGGGGTGGGAGGAAAAGCTTTCACAGGGAGTGTTTCAAGGTGAAGATTCTTGAGCAAACAGAGGGAGATCTGGGTAAAACCTTCTGACACGTACCCGAGAGCAACTGCACTCTCAAAGTACAGCAAACAAAAGCCATGCTTTTTACCATGTTGGGTTCACTTTGTGCTGGAATTGGTTTGGATGTGCTACAAATGAAGTGTTATAATTAACACTACTCTAATCCAAACTAGCTATTGTTTTAAATAAACAATTAATACCCAAATTCGCCCAGGACCATACAGTTTACCATTCTCATAAAAAAAGATTTATAGGAGATTTTTCAAGCTTTGCTGATCATTCCCACCGGAATGTGTTTTAGTCCAGTGAGTTTCTGAAGAGGAGTTTCTCAGTAAGGCTGTTGGTGAGGTGGTGCTAAGTGTGATTACAAATGAGAGAAAACAGACATTTTTCATAAGGTAGGGATTGAAAAAAAGCAAAGCTCTCCTCGAACACTGCTTCACACGTCACTTAGGCTCACGTCTCAGCAGCGTACTGGAACATTACGGGTCAGATCTGAGGATTCTTTTATTGGCTACTGAATGGGTTGTGGTCTTTGCTGTTAACTTTAAAATGTGCTTTAATTTCGCCAACATAAAAAACAATGGAGCTTGAAAGTCCCATCAAACACATTGCTTGTCCCTGTGAAGGTTTTACCCAGATATCAGTTTGGAATACTCCAGCTACATTAGCTAATCACAGGCTCTCCAGTTTTATTCAGATTCTTATTCTAATATGTGTTTTTTCTTCAGTGCAGGAAGCTGTTTCAAAATACATTTCCTAGTCATTAAGTCTGTTGCAAGAGAGAGTGGATGCAGTATTTTACTACGAACAGGTGGAAGCAGACACTCTGTATTCTTGAACATAGTTAACACTTCTTTATTCAAGATAATTGTCAAGCATTTACATAAAAAAGAAATGTGAGTTTATGATTTGTTTCAGCTTTGAAAGTATTAAACTCAAACGTACAATTTTGCAAAAGTATTAAACTCAAACATGTACAATTTTGAAAAAGAAAGGCAACTTCCATCCAAACGCCTGCCGATTCTGTCAGTCTACGCCGTGAGAATTACACCTTAATGAAATCATAAATGTAATGTCCAGCTGTGCTTGAGTGTATTCTTTTTTCATTTTCCCCCCAAAGGTCAGTCTGGGTAATTGTCAGCGTGATTGCATGTGATTGTTTGCAAGTGGGGAAAAAAAAATAAGAAAGAAATGTCCTCACTACAGGACCACATATAGCGTGGATAATGTAATCCTAACTGTCTTACGCACTGCAAGCTGAGAACTCATTTAACTTCTGCACACCAGAAAGATTGTGCTTGGCAGTGTGAGACATTTGTTAACCTACTCACACACAAAAAAAATCTAGTTAGCCCTGAGTGATTTAATAATTAAGTGTATGTGTGTGTGTGTGTGTGTGTGTGTGTGTGTCCAGGACTTCAATTCTGGCCTGAGTACATCGTTTCAGCAACAGAGCCCAAGTTTTCATGCACCTCATTATTTTTGTAGACCGTTAGAAGTCATCTTGCGAACTATGGGAACAGCACAGGCAATAAGTGGAGCTCCTCATGTTGTTATTTCCAGCAAGCGGAAAACAGATCTTATGGAAACCAATCCCCTATGTGACTTTTTAATGTGTAATCAATTGAAAGTGAAGGTGCTGGGAGACAGGTTCAAAGATGGAGGCTTAAACAACAGAACTTGTGACCGCAGGGCCTGGAGAAGCAAGCAGGAATGCTGGCCTTCTCCAGAAACAGTCCATTTCATCTGAGGCTGCTGGCTCAGATGCAATATAAGCCAGTGGGAGATGTTTCCTTTAACCCTAGAGTGAGTGAGTGAGTGAGTAAAAGAAGGGGGTGGAGAGAAGGAAAGAGAGAGCAGGAGGAAAATCTATTGATCTTAAAAGAGGTTCACTCCCAGCTGGCTTCTGGTCCTCTTTAGAGCACTGCCATTACTGTGTAGTAGTAAATCCCAGAGGTCCCAAGCAGGGATATTCAAGCAGGGAAAGACGTATGTGACAGGCAGAAAAAGAACTACAAATACAAAACAGGCCTGAGCATAAGCAGGTCTTTGTGAAGTCAGTCTACCTCTCAGTGACATGGCCAGAGGTGGACATTCCAGGTTCAGAAAGTAAAAGTCCTCACCAGGATTTTGCTCAAGCATCCTAGATTACATTGATTCCATGAACTAATTTTACCTGCAGCCTTGCGCTAATTAGATTGAGCAAAATCCTGGCGAGGATTTTTACTTTCTGAACCTGGAATGTCCACCTCTGGACATGGTTGTTTGATTATATCATACTCTACACTCTACGTTACCAGTTGAACCATATCTCCCAGTTAAACAGCCAGTTTATAAGTTTAACCTGATTTTCTATCTAATAAATAATGATTCTGTCAACAATTCCAGCATTGATAATTACAGCTGTTTATTTCTGTTACTTGACTAATAAGTCAGTGGGTGCACTGCCTGTATGTCACATACTTAAAAGCTCTCATATCAGTCAGTATGTGACATCAAAGAGAAACCCACAGTACTGAAAGCAGAAAAATGGATTTCATCTGTTGCATAATAAAGTTTTGAAGCCTTAGAAAAAGAGAATGAAATATCAGTAGCAAAAGCAAACCTTCTTATTGGGTCATTTCAGTGTATCCTTTCTTTCTTTGCTGCACACATTATCAGGGTGTACTGGTAGCAGAGTCCACAGCATCTCTGAGCTCCATCACTGCTAATTAAGGTGACTTCATAGGAGAGCGTCAGTGCATTTAGTCGTAGCAAATTCAGGTCACCAAAGAGCAATTAATCATTCGAAAACAGGCAGTGCACGAAAGCATATCGGTTTTGAAGAGGAAGAGTATGATGATGTGGGAGGCTGGTCTTGGCCATTATTTTCAAAGACTCTTTTCTCTTAATGAGCACAAGCGTTTAGAAACCACATGAGCCATTTATAGTACGTGCACATGATGCCACTATTGTTCGCTTCTGTAGGTTAACCCACAAGGAATATTAATGCTTTTAATCAACAGGACTCCCCATTCACCAGCAGTGGGGACAGTTGTTCATTACAAAATGGTTGCAGTGCTGGATTAATAGCCCTGGGTGCAATACGTTTACACATAAGGCAAACAAAACAGGAAAATCATTCTTTGTAACAGCGGGGTACCCACTGCACTGGTCAGCTACGTCAGCTCAGACTAACGGCTCGGGAACTTGCAAGGGAAACAGATGAAATCACACCATTGTCACACTGTGGTTTCATGTTCATTCTTGAGCATTCCTTAAAAATTTCTCAGATAACTTCTTCATGAATATGACCTTTTGTCCAAAGTGCAGCCATCAAATGGTTTGCCCCCGGACACCACAAGGTCTCTGCCACCAAAAAAAAAAAAAAAAAAAAGCCCATATCTTTGCGGATTATCTCGCCAGTCGTCCAAATATTCTCCCTCACAGCATCGGTTCAATATAATGCCAGACTATCCGTGCTTTTGTACTGGTGAGTTTAAAATGCCAAACGGAGTGGGGGAAAAAGTATTAGCTTCATCTAACAAGGGACATGGAGAGAAGAATTAGAAAATCAGATAAGCAGAGACCAGCTGGAATGCCCAGTGCACCTCAGGTGCCCTTCTTCAAGCTTCTGAACTCACATCAGGGTCACCCAGGACCACATCGTTTTCAGGAAGAGAACCAGTGCAGAAGGCACACTCCGCTTCACACCCCGCTTCATCCAAACCGTCATCACGTTATTTTGATTGTCCGAGCCTCAAAATTGGACAGGGTTCGGCAACTTTAGCAAATGTCAACATATTTTAAAGGTCTCAAAGCAGGAGTGAATAATTAATAAAACTCTGAAACTCCATGTGGTGATAATGAAAACATCCAAGCAGCATGTAAGAGTTTGGGAATTCTATACGCACACATATATCCTTTGTATATCTGCATATACAAAGGACAGTTCAGCATTCAGAGGGATACGTCCTGCTTTCTGTGGTGGTGTGTGGAACTGGCATTCACTGGTATACCAGCAGGACAGAAAATGGCAACTGGTATGTGCCACTTGCTTTAAGAGGAACACTGAGAAAAGACGCCACTGGGTATTCATTAAAAGACTGGATAAGTAAGAGCAGAACACTGAGGCTCTTTTGTCTATTTTTCCTTTGGTGGGGGCTGTTGGCTTGACAAACGTCCACCATTTCACCTGCACTAGGAGGAAATGGTTTGTTGAACTTTCCTGAAAGTTGGACCGTTCCATTTCTGAACGTGAGAGCGTGTCAGTGGACTGCGGAACATCTGTTCCGCAATCGTGCTGTGTTTACTTCGCCCAGGTCTGGGGACGGCCAGAGCATACGAGCTTTGTGTCAGACAAGCAAATCAGTGCGTCAACCAGGATCACAGGTTTACACACCCCTCACCATCCCAGACGATCCAGGCAGTTCAATGCTGACTGCTTCCATATGCTGGTAAGAACATTTCCCTGCAAGCCAAGACACTAATTGCTCATTTGTTAGTCCAGACGCATATATAATGTGATGACTGTGTCACAAATAAGACTGCATCAATCAGTATCAGTGTATTGCATGTGTCACTTCATCACCACTCAGTGTCAGCACACCTCAAAAACCATTTATATTACTAAAACCTTTATCCAAATAAGCACATGCTACTACTTTTATAACTTTTGTATTTTTAAGTGCTAACCATGTGTTGCCAGTAGTTTCTGTTGGCCTCCATAACATTATTGCAAAGCCCCAGTCAGAAATGCCAACACAGTAAAGATAACTGGAACCATTTCTGACCAAGTAATCAGAAGAAAAACAACAACAAAAAAAAAATCAAAAGGAGGGAATAAGACAAGAACCTAAGGGAAAAAACATGGCACCTCAATACACAGCACAGCAAAAAGAGTGAAACGCCCGTAAGGCTCAATATGTCGTGCCGTCTGTTGAAGAAAGTGAAGAGGTTCCGCATTCGCCTTTTATTGTTTCAGAGTAAACATGGACCCAGAGACAGGAGATAATGCAGTGACACGTGACCGCAAATGCGAACATGCTGCGTGCGAGTTCATTGAAGCACTCGAACAAATGAGAGCCATAGTTAGCATCAGCTGAACATGTAGACAACTTTACTGTAGCCTATGCTGAACTGGAATGGCTTCCTGTGCTGACACAGATCTTATTAATGTTATAAAAATGCTTAAATAAGATCCAACCATTTTAAATCACAAGATGCAAATCGCGTTATTTCAGTCGCCCTGCGTGAGGTTGCCATGCTCATAATGTTCCTCCCTCCCAACACACACCCATTACTTTCACATCTCATTTTAAATTGTAAATTCAGTATCTTCCTGGCCTCGGGTTTGTCGGAATAAAGACTCCTTTTGTCTCTCTGGTTATAATTGTCTTTCATTCAAGTTGTGCCCTCGTGCCCAACTCCCTTCTCTCCTCTCTTCTGCTCTCCCTTCAATCGCACGTCTCCATCGGCCTTTTCCCCTCTGGGTGCACTCCTTGACCCCTTTTCCGCTCAGCCGGCCCTAACCGGCGACGCTGTGTGGCGGCATTCACAGCGCACCGCTCCACTAGAACAATCCCAGCAACAGTCCTTCTGGGTCAAGCTCAGAAAGACCGGCTGTAGCCGCACGGGAGCGTTTCTTCACAGGGGCAACACACGTGTCATCCTATCCGCCTCATAAAACCCATTTTACACCATACGCGGTAACTATGTTGCTTGCTAAGATCCATTTTTGCTGCTTTGCTTGTAGACGGATTCTTGCTACATCATGCAATATAGGCTCATGATCACAACAGAAATAACGACCTCAGGCTATTTTTTAATCGGCAGTATTAATTCAAAGCTCAAAGAAGGTTTAGACTCAGGTTTAACCATGCGAGAAAACGCCGTCACCGTAACAGTTGTTAACAGATATTTTATTCCCATTTTCACTGCGGGAAATGTTTTCTTTTGTGCCCATATGCACGCGGAGTACCACGGCGAGTCGCGTCCGTGTGTGGCGTAGCACACGTCACAGAACAGCCGCGACTTGCCGCGCACGCTGCTCCGCTTCTAGTGTAAAATGATCTTAACGCGTCCAATCTGAAACGCTCGGACACCCAAGCCGCGTAAGCGTTTAAGGGATTATCGTAAACTGATTCAAAGTGTTCATGCCACGGTTCATGCGATGTCTTTTTTTTTTTTTTTTTGCAATTTCAAATATCACACATTCTGAATGGAATTAATATTTTTCTTTCCCTTGTAGCTTATAATGACCAAAGGCAAAATGCCAAGTCATTTCATGAACAAGTGATTCAAACAACAAAAACCCAGATCAATATGGTTTTTATGCCTTAGAACAAGCCAGCTATGGCCTGGTTCCTCTTGCTCATCGAAATGAATTCATCGCAACAGTAAAGGCAAAAAAAACAATCACAACCTGACCGGGAACTCTTCTTCTGATAAATTCTATGCACACGAGTCCTGATGGTAGAACAAAGACGAAACTAGTGTATGATTCACTAGTGTATGATAAGCTATTCACTTTTTAATCTGATGTTGCAGCTAGATAAAATGCACCAAAGCACTGAATATTGGAAATTTTTTGAATGGACAACATTTGAAGGTTAGCAAACTATATAAACTATGTAAAATGGACTATATTATTGCCTTGTGAAGATCTCCAGTTGTGTTTTATTTAACACCCACCACCTTTAACATTTAATTGTTGTGGCATGTAGTTAACAGCTAAGACAGGAAGAACTTGTTTAACACCATCCATGAGAGGAACAGACTAAAAGTATTTGAATATGAATTTTGTAAACAGAGCACAATAAAATGAGATTGCCAGGATTTTCCTATCTTCTGCACCACCACAGACTGTCCTCATGTGACATCAAAACCAGCATCCTCAGGCAAAACTCATCTGCTTGGCACCTGACGTAGTAGAACTAACTCACTTCACACCTGCCACATTACAGTCAGTCAGTCAGCTAAGGCTTGCTCTGAACTGCACGGTAGGGGTACTGCTGGAGCGGCAGTCATTTACTGTGATGTTTTGCTCATGACTGTAGGACATAAACAAATACTGCCTCTGCTTCTGGGATGAGTGAACTAAGATTCTGGTTAAACATGGAGCACGCTCACTCGTTCATGCGTACAGTGGAATCTGGGATGATTATTTCTTGTGCAAAAACTGAAGACCTTATGCTGATTTACAAAATGTTATTTGCGCCAAAATCTTTTACGATTCCTCAATGCAGAGGTACATTTCATTTGTTCAAAAGGGTTTAGAACTACATGTGGACTAACAGCAGTTGGAACCCCGTTTGAAATCCTCCATGGGTGCAGGGGATCTGTCAGTAATGAACGAACTGAGTGAAAAATATGGAAGTGTCTCAGCAGTTATCTGCACACAGACTTGTAAATTAAAAACGTGAGGACTCGAGACATTTTGCATAGTCTGCCATGTTTCTCATCTGCTGCATGAACCGGGATGCAGAGATGCAGGGTCTTTTGGGTGAACGTTTTCTCAAAGGTGGCAAGATGGCCCACAGGGTGCTGGGTAGGTGGCCGATCTCCGTCAAACGTCCGTCATCTCGTCCTCCATGTCATCACCCTCGGTGTCGCCTTCCCCTTCCTCCTCATCCTCGGAGGTCACGTCCGGGTCATCTGCCTGGGACGAGCACTTCTGGCACGAGCACACGAACAGGTAGTTCTCTCTATGAGAAAGACACAGTAAAAGAGACAATGTCTAGTTGCATTTTACGGTAACTTGTGCGCTCAGCTTACGCTGCAAAAAAAGTTCCATTAGCGGCTACTGCAAACCTATCACACGAGGCATTTTTCTAATGGTCGCTGATAACTCGACATGTTCCAGAAGACTCTCGAACCTCCCCTACCCCATTTCAGTAGTGAGTGAGAGGAGGTGGATTCATGCTCAGGCCTCAAGCTGTCAACAGACGCATTTCAAGGTGATGCAAAGCTACTCTCATCGATATCCTGGGCCAAGTGGAATCTCCAAATGAATGAATCCCGGTGCCAAACCCACACAATCCCCATTCCTCAAACACAAGCCTAAATGATAATTCCCCTCCATACGTGCTTGTTTCCTCTGGAATGAGTCCTACTACTAACAGACAATCCCTAGGCTTCCTATGGCATGACTCCCATCACCAGCACCCAATCCCTGGCCTTCCTCTCACGTGTGTGCCTGTGCCAACCACCTCAGCACCTGTGCTCTCCCCTCTGCAAAAGTACTTATTGCATCCAGAAGGTGCCTCAACATGTGCTTCTTCAACCAAGAATCCTTAGATTGGACACATTAATTTACCTCAGGATCTTGTGCCGGCTATGACGACTCCTGTCTCGCTGGCAACAGTCCAAGTAACTGATGCAGATTTCCTACAAAGAGCCAAGAATAAAGAATTTAATAAGATGAAGGCTCCAGCTGGCCACTAATTAGCAATGTAATCCAATTCATGTATGTAACAGGTGATAACCAGCCAAGAATATATCTCACTCAGTAAAAGCTATAGTCTCCAGTCTGACTCAGTTGTAGGCCAACACCAAGGCAATTTAATCAAGCTGTGGTCATAGCCTGTGGTCATAAGTGAGTTGTGGAAGGTACGAAGGTGGAAGGTACGAAGGTACAAAGATTTGACTCTTTTCTGAGTCAAATATCAGATATTTTCTTCAAGTTATTTATTGTGCCTAGTGACTTGAAATAATTATACCTAAAATAATGAAATAGTTGAGAAGTTTATACATCTACTCATCAGTATAAAATATTAGTTCACTTTATTCTTTAAGTATAATTTTTTTCCCCTCAAAGGCACTAAGAGAGGGGCTGATCCCAGCTGAAATTGTCACAGTCAGAGTTTCTCTCAGACTATTGTCTATAGACCAAGTCTGATTTGGACTAAAGAGATCTTCACTGCAATTGAGTTTATTGACTACTGGAGCAGTTCATCTGGAAGATCACTTGTGAGTGGAAAAATAGGATGTTCGCAGTCTGAATATCAGTCTTCTCATTCTTATGTAACGACATAAAATGGCCAGAAATAAGCCTTTTTACTTTCTATGAAAAGCTGCCAAAACTGGTCCAGTCCTCAGGTTACACTACAATTCCAACTGACAACACAAGCTCAAAGCATTTGAATATTGGCCCATTTGGGCTGAATCCCAGGATAAGAACCATCTGACCTCGCCGGGCTTGATGTCACACAGGGCACTGAGGTGAAGCAGGAAGTTGTTATCAGGGAAGGACGCTTCTGCATTGGGCACGCAGCTGTGGTTGCCTTGACAACAAAGGAAAGAACAGGGGATTTCTTTTGACTTTTTCCAATGTCTTCCGGCCTAAAATGGTGGTGGTGTTTTTTTTGGTTTTTTTTTTAAAATAAGGCAGCACTTGAGACCAAAGGAGTGCAAGACTCCTATTCTCACATGAACTCTGAAGAAGGTAGAGACCAGAACCTTCACAGTTGAGGAAGTCACCGGTTTCTGTAGGACAAGCAAGAAAATGACAATCTTTGGAAAAATGACGGAATCCTTCCATCCGTCCAACCTATTTCACATTTCAGCAAAGCCAAATCTGCATGTCAGCTCAAGTGTGTGCATAAAGCCCTAAATACTTGAATCGTTTCACATCCACAGCACACAGCAGTGTATGCTATCCAGTGCGTTTGTAGAAATGGTGACCTTTATCGATGTCCTTGTATAGCTGGTCAATAAAGGCATCCAGCTGCTCCCTCTGCTGTTGGGGAAGCTCCAGTGCATCACAGGCATGGACCCACTGGCTAAGAGAGCTGAGTCAACAACCAGCAATTAGAACGGAAACTAAAGCTCTCCTTATGGTAGATGAAAAATCTGAAAAGAATTTCTCATTCACACTTTAAAAGAGACAAAAGATAGCATGTATAATATGGGTAAAAATAATATCAATCTTCTACCAAGAACTGTTTAAATCAACATTTTCAAGAATACATCGTTTATAATTGACAGAATCTAATTTGAGCAATACTGGCATGAAACAAATACATCTTAACATCTTACTCACACACCATATGATTAATTTTATTAAAATTATTGATACCATGAGCTAAATTCATAAAACCTACTGACAGATTTAATCTGATGTTGCTACCAGCACATGTCCTCATTTAAAAAGTGGATTACCTGCATATTTTACCATTTGCTTGATATATTTTTCAGTTCTCATTTGCATACGTTAGTGATTAATAACAGATCCACTGCTGTACAAAAACTAGCACTTTAACTTATCCAATGTTAAATGTTCCAGTAAGAAGACCGGGACATTTACTAGGACTAATATTTGGGCACACATGGAAGTAATCAACACAATTTTGGATTCATTTAGCCAATCAGGATTTATTTGAAAGTAGGTTTTTGGTCCGTTTGCCATGAACATAATGAATAGTAACCTCAACAGGAGGAGGTGCACCAAGAGCAAGGGGACTTCTAGGGTAGTATCTCAAAACGCCACAAATACAGAGGAAGAAACTAAACAGATATAAATCGAGCAGATATCCAGTTCTGCTGCTCTGGCATTGACTTAGAAGTTGTTCTGAACTGAGGTTTGTGATCCGTCTGTTGGCACGAGTCTCTAATATGTAGGGATGCTATTTACATGTTGAGTTTGATTGACTTTCACCCAGAGCAAGAGGTGAATTTAGCACAGCTAATTTTACACTGGTGTGCTAATTACCGCCATTGGAACTATATGCCGCGCTGCATGTTTTGCATGGCAATTTTTTAGTTTTTTTTTTATCTGGCGCCATATGTTTAATTCAAACGATAATAGATTTATCCTCCATACAGACAAGCGGGTTAATAACTGTCATCTTCTTATAAACCATTATAGACACCATTAGTGTGGTTCAACACCCATCATCTCCTCTACTGCTCGTTCTTTTAATCTGAAGGACTTTGCGGTTTAAATATTTTCCCGCTGTGTATAACAATGTCAGACGAGCTTAGTGAAGAAGTTTGAAGCCGAATGGTTCTCAGTGCTGGAAATTCTGGGTAGGGGATTCAGACTGCTGGACTCCAGGTAATGAGGGGATTCTCACCTGGTGCCGATGCCTTGCCCGTTGGTCCCGACAAGAGCAAAGAGAGCACGAAACCCCTCTGGAGTGAACCACTACAAAGCAGAAGCCACAGTATTACCATCACATCATCTACCCACAGCCTGTAAGGGCTTCATTCCATTATTTTAATACCAACAATAATGAAGCTATGGGCTTTTACATTAAAGTGCTGAAGAAATTCTGAAACTTAACTATAGTCCAAATCTTTCAAGACTGGTCTTTAAAAGCTTTATCTCACCTGAGCGAGATAATCACTGAAGAACGCAGCAGTAAAGAGCTTCTGCAGCAAAGCCAGCTGCCCCTGGGTTGGGTTGGGTTGGGTTGGGGGGGGGGGGGGGGGGGTAAAAGTCACACAAACATCAAAAAAAAAAAAAAGCAAAGACCCCTGCCCAGGTA
>JAOYMR010000006.1:18006801-18033039 GCA_025802075.1 Tenebrosternarchus preto | reverse complement strand
AATATTAGTCATAAGAGAATATTAGTCATAAGAGAATATTAGTCATAAGAGAATATTAGTCATAAGAGAATATTAGTCATAAGAGAATATTAGTTCATCCAGGTCCAGAAGGAGATGCTCATATGTGCCGGTCAGAATGAGAGGTTTCCTGCTTAATAAGTACTAAGAAAAGGTCAGTTCTGACTGTGATCATTGTCTAAATCAACAATACCTTTAAAAAAAAAAAACAATTTACAGAGTTCACATAAAATATACCAATTATCAATCCTGTTAATCTTACCACAATACTACAAACCAAAGAGGAACATTCCTCTAGTTTATCTTTTAGAAAGACAGTGGATAAACAAGTACCTGTTTCACAGTGGCCATCATCCTTGCCATTAACATGATGCTTGAGGTTTCAGGTGGATAGTGCACACTCCTAAATGCAGAAAAATCCAGTCTTAGTCAGTCAATGAATTTAAATCTAGATAGATGCGTGTTTACACACACACACACAAACATAGGATACTTCTAACAAGGTTTACAATCACTAAAAGTAAACAACACAACACCATTAGGCTACAGAAGTAGTAACAATATTTCCTCATGCCTGTAAGAACAAATACAAGCAACTTACCTCCATGCATCCTGGAGTTTGTTGATGGGATGCTCAGGATCATCACGACTTTGGCCCAGACACAGGACCTGGTGGTACTGCTCCCATGCTGCCTGCCTGCACTCGCTGCTACAGTATGTCACCTGCAGGGGGCAACAGAGACGCATCGAGGATACAACAAGGATAGAGGAAGAGGCTGGAGCTAAAGGCTCATTTTCTGATGAAGCACTGCACTGTTTGAGAAAACAATGATGTCCATTTTTTTCATAACATGGCCTGACCTTCCCCATATGTTCTTTTTTTTCCTTTAGAGCACTACAATGTTTATTATATTAACATGCACTGGATTCTGAAATCAGTGTAAAAACACAAATGGTGTGGTGTCGTATCAAATGATGTGGACGGGCTCAGCAGCAGCCGGTTTCTGGGGTTCAGGGGACAGTGCCGTACCTGGCAGTGCGGGCAGGTGTGGTGCTGCTCCGGCCGCACCTTGCACAGCTCCGGGTGAGGCAGGCTCAGGGCAGGCACGCCGCTGAGCCGCCGAGCGTTCTCCTCCGCCGTCTCCAGAGCCCGCAGACAGTAGTCACATGCTGTAAAGAGGATGATGGCAGCCAGGTTAACAAAGTAGAACACCTGCTTATATCTGGATTGGGCTCCTGCCACAGGTTTAAAAAAAGACTGCAACAGTGAGAACAATGCAGGTAGAACATTTCAGTGTTGTGTCTGTGGAAGAAGCTTATTAGATGCTAAATAACACAACTCACCTCTGTATTTGTATAAGGCGTTCCACAAAAACTGAGCAGACACAAGAGGACGTTCAGTAAAGATAGCCTCGCCCTTTTTGAAAGGTTTCTTGGCAAACAGTCCTTTTCCCTTAAAGACAAGCGAATAATACTGCGGAATTAACAGGAGACCTCACTGACTCGAAACATGATGTAAAATGGGTTCTGGCACAGAGGACAACCTAGATCCCCAATCCGCAGTTACTCTGCACATTATTTGATACAATCCGTTCATTCTAGAAGCAATAGCGTAAGACTACGAAACACCTGCCAATATAAACCTGTATCGAATCTAAGCAGTTAACCGGATACCTGGATGTAACGGTACTGAATTCTGGCAAAAATAATTTACTTAGAAGTACAGTCTCTGACGATATGCGACATGATCGAGTAGCAACCTCGCCAGTTATCAGAAAAATACGGCGAAGGAAGATCTCCGAATATCATCAGAAAATGATGTTATTGTTAAGACATACAGTTGCTGACACATACCTTTACTTTATCAATAAAACGGACTTCTACGCAGTTAGCGATTTTACCGGGATCCACGCATCGAGAAAACATGTCATCTAAGGGGGCCGCCATGTTGGAAATTAAGTTTCAACTTTGACACTGAGGGTTAGCCAATAGAAGATTCAGTTGTTTTCTTCGTCAGATGTTGATGTCATAAAAATATACACAATCTTTTTATATGATATTGACGATGGCATATGTTTTCCAGACAGATTAAGCGATATGTACTCTCTCCGTAAAATTACGTTCCAATAATTACGTTCATTGTATAGGGTCAACAAGGCGGGGCGTGTTGGGTGGTTAACCAATAGGAAACCAGAGCAGTATCTTGAATTTTTCCTCAGCCAGCCCAGCGACGTGTTTTGATATTTCTGTTGCTACGAAGGAAGTAGGAATTTCTGGAAGTTCATCAAAAGTCACATCATCAGTGAGTTTGTGCTTAGTTGTGTGTTTATAAATGTTAATGTACATTTAACTAGTATAATTCGAAATGATGTTGCCGGAAGTGAAAAAGCTCAAAGTAGCAGAGTTGCGTGCCGAGCTGCAGGAGCGAGGTCTTGACTCCAAGGGTTTGAAGGCCGAACTTGTAACTCGTCTAATATCAGCAATTGAGGCAGGAATAAAACCCATCAAAAGTACACAAGAAAACCCTTTGGAAGAAGGCAACGCAATAAAACAAAAATGTCAGAATAATACAATACCTACAAAAGTTATACCGTCAGGATTTAGCTGTCAGGTTCTGGGCGATCATGAAACACAACTCGAGGAAAGTGATCCCGGATCGCAGGCTTCGCCAAGCCAACTTTCTTATGCTGATAAAAGCACACAAACAGAAAATGAATCAACAGCCCACGACTGCTGTTGCTCTAATAAAAGAGACGCTGAGTCAAAACACTTGGAATCTTCTGAAGAACCTTTACAGCAGCCATTAAAAACTAACAGAAAAGTTTGCAATGAAGACGATGCGAATCGTCCTACTGCTGTTCAGGGTTCTTCGTCGGACATCTCGCTGGTGTCGCAGCCTGGCAGTTTATCACCTGCTAAGGATAATGACCAATGTAAGTCCAGCTATATGTGTGTGTGCACATTTTTCTGTGTATTTCTCTTTGTCCTTAGTTGTCATTATAATAAACGTTTTCATGATGATTGATGTTAAAAGCGTTTCCTTTCACGTCCTGTAGTGTCCTGTAGGGTGCCAGACAACCCGCAGACAGAAGTGGAAAGACAAGAGGATTGCAGGACTGTCAGACAGCCTCATGGCGAGAGGGGCAGGGATTATTATGAATTTAAAGAGGAGATTCAATATAACAGGTAGTCTCTCATAAACACTGCATGAGTTGAGGACCTCATCCATGTTTTGAGAGGAGGGGGGGTTGATGTGTAATGGTTTCATGTTTTTATTGCCACTGAATATTTGGGTTTTACTTTATGTTCTGGTTCTTCTCTTCATCAGAGCCAAAACTCCGGAGCCTGGGCCACTGAGTGACGATGAGATGGAGGTTGATGCTGATGTAGTTAGACTGGATCCCTGTGAGTGTTTAGATTTCTGATCTCCTCTTCAGTCAGTGAGTAACGGAGTCGCCTACAAGAAACAATCTAGATTTTACATTTAAACAACGATCTAGATTTTACATTTAAACAAATTCACCTCGAACTGAATGTCATGTTAGTTTAGTTACAGCTTCGTGTATCTTAAAGCATCTCTGATTGGTTAATGCGTCTTTTTACTTTGTTAGTAAGTTATGAAGTATAAGGCAGTGGGTGGGTCAAAACGGTAAATTCTCGCTTTTAGTCAAATTATTCAAATGAAGGCAACCCTTCATTTGTTTTTATGAAAGCCTCATGCAGAACTTGAAGATAAATGTTGGTTAAGTACAAACGGAAAGTCTAAGATAATACTGAGCTCCTGGCACATCAGAGTAAAATGGTAACTTTAATTCTAAGTTGCTCACACCAGTGATTGACACGTTGTTTGGAAACAAACTGTGAGCTTTTCACCAAGATGGTTTTTGGTATTGTCATGACAAAATTATCTTGAGAGATAAGTGGTGATGAACAATCGTATGCTTTATAAGTGTACGTTTCTTTTGTAAAAACATTTGCCAAATTCTATAAATGTATGAAGAAGAAGGAATGTTGTGGTTATGGATTTGATCTGCAGGTGTTGTATTTGTTTATATCTGAAGGCCTTAAATGACCTTCGTGCTTCATTCATGTAAAAGCAAGTCCTCACAAATGTACTGTCTGGTGTTTTTTGTCTTTCAGACAACAGCGACCTGCATTTCAAAGTAGGTGCGGATGGGAGCAGTGGTCAGCCCTTGCTCTGGGAGAAGTTCCCTCTGCTGCGGTCTGGGTGTAGGCTGACCCATGGCTTCACACAGGGAAAAGTGGGATTTGAAGTCAAGGTGTGGCATCAGGCTTTGAAGCTGACTACAGTTGGGAGAATGCTAGATGGGCATTCTTCTCCTTAGCATGTTTTAATGAGAATTCAGTGAGAACTTGACGTAGTATTATTTGACACTTGAAGTCCCATTAATAGGTACTTATCGGACATGTTCTGCTGCCCTCTGCATACTGTTGATGTTGGATCACAGTGCAGCCTTTGACACAGTCATTCATCCCATTCTCTTGTCTAAGCAGCGTGAACTGGGTATAGGTGGCTCTGCACTGGACTGGTACGCATCATACCTGACTGACAAAAAAACTACTTATTAACTTATTACATTTATTATACTTTGTTTCTCCTGTCATTCAAGGAGTTCCACAAGGGTCAGTTCTTGGGGCCCCTTCTATTTATTTTTTACATGCTTCCTCTAGAACTTGCAACAGTTTAATCTGGATTTCCACTGCAATGAGGACGACATCCAGATTTACTTTATTACTAATTCCATTATAAAACCATGCCTTGATCAGTTAGTAATCTCTTTATCATAAATTAAGAACAATCACCTGCATAACGTTTGCAAAATTCGGACATCCCTCTCTCAGTCTGCACCTGAAACGCTCATCCACACCTTCATCTCTAGCCACTTGGATTATCGTTACTCTTTTATATGACATTATCTCTTCCTCTGTTCACAAACTTCAAATGGTTCAGAACTTTGCTATCCATCTTCTTATTCACACTCGTTCACATCTCCATATTACACACGTTCTTCAACAGCTTCACTGGCTTCCTGTATTAAATTCAGAATAGTCCTTCTCACTTGCACATCTTTAAATAACTTCGCTCCTTCTTACCTGTCTGATCTCCTCCTTCCATACAAACCCCCTCACACTCTCAGGTCTTCGTCACATGGGCTGCTTATCTCTACTCTGGAACTCTATTCCTCCTCTACTCCAACAGTCCTCAACTCTCTCTGTATTCAAATTTAATCACAAACATGATCTGTTTTCCATGGCTTATAATATTCCTAACACTTCGTCGCCTTCCAACACTCAATGTTATGACATTTGTGTTTACGTGTTCCGTATAATGTTTTGCTCTGTTTTATGTATATTAATTGTCTTTTCTATACTTACATTGACTATTTTAAGCATCCTTGAGTACTTGAAAAACACTACATAAATGCAGTGTATTATTACTTCTTCTGCATTGCTCTTTTTAAATGTTAATATTGCACGTTGATCATTAATTTAGAGCAAGTACTTGGGAGTATGGGTAGGGCTAGAGTAATTATCCAAGAAATTATCGTATTTTGATATTTAAGACGATATGGATTTTGTGACTCTTCTTTTTCTTCTCGCTGTAGATCTTGGAGCGATTGTCAGCATCTGCAGTTGATGCATGCTCTGGCGGTGAGCCGTGTGTCGTCAGAGTGGGCTGGTCTGTGGAGGGCTCCACCCTCCAGCTAGGTAGAGCATCTGTCCACCCATCTAGCTTACCAGCAGCTAAATAGAGCATCTGTCCATCCATCTATCTTACCAGCAGTGTTCTTGCAATTTGAGCTCTTTTTTGTGATGCCATTTAAGTGCAGATCACCCCTGAAATTCCTAAAAAACTACCATGTCCGTGCTTACATGGGCCCCTGCGGTTGTGCTTGTGGCTTGTCTCAGGAGAGGAGGAGCTGTCGTTTGGTTTGGATGGAGAAGGGCTGGCAGTGAGCGGGGGAAAGGCGGAGGAGTTCGGCGAGCCCTTCTCTGAAGGCGACATCGTCGGTTGCTATGCGGTACATATGATTTTGTTAGCTATCAAATCTGGTCTTGGGGCAAATTACGTAATGAATTTCAGTTCTCTCTTAATTTCTTGTTAATCTAACAGTCTGTGAATGGTTACCTATATGCATGGTTTTGTGAAGAACTGCTCATGTGGATGTGTTCACTCTGGGATCATCCCTCTCTCTTTGTCAGTTTGTCAGTGAAGATGGACGAGCGGAGCTCTCATTCCATAAAAACGGATGCTCACTGGGTGTGGCCTTTCGCCTTGGCCCCTCCTCCCTATCAGGCCACACCCTCTACCCGCACGTCCTGTGTAAGAACTGCTCTGTTTCCGTGAACCTGGACCAGCAGGGGGCGGTGTGGTACCCTGGGCCTCCTGGGTACTGCCCTTTCCCCTCCCTGCCGCCAGCACTGAGAACACGCGGCCCTGTGCCCCCTCCACACAGGAAGGAATGTGAGGTAAGGCCTGCAGTCACCAGCCACTCTCGTTAAAGCATCAGCCTTGTACCTCCACTCATCCCGTCATTTTATTTACTACATCTGTCTGTAGGAGCTCATTTGTTGGCGCACACAACTCATCAGCCATTGGATTGAATGGATTATAGATTATTTGTGTTCGTATGGCTCACCTGGTTGAGAAACGCCAAGTGTTGTGACTGTAATGTTTGGGTGGCGGCCTGTTCTCACAACAGCATTGATGCAGACATGGCAGTGGCATGATGGGTAGTATGATGGGAGCTGGTGTTGGACATGGCAGTCCTGCTGGTATTGTTTTAATGTGTCAGGGTCACTACTGGATTGAGTGTGGCCTGCTAGCGGAAGATGTGTGGTCAGGGAGAGCTTTGATGAAGACTAAGAGGCTAGCTAACTCAAATCGTGCATGGCTGCACCCATACTGCTGAGGGCGCTGTTGAGCATACTGTTAAACTTTAAATTCACGGTGCTTGTGTTCTGTTTCTGCGTCTTCTGATTGGTGCTTTTACGCCTGGCTCCTCCCCCTCTGTCCAGGTGCTGCTGATGGTTGGAATGCCTGCTTCTGGAAAGAGCTGCTGGGTACAGAGCCACATGGCCAAGAACCCAGAGAAACATTACAGTGTTCTAAGCACAGACTCCATCCTTCACTGCATGAAGGTGAGAAATGTGCAGAAAACCCCTCACTATACACCCTAGAACCCAAACAGAACTGTACAGAAAACCTCTCACAGTGCACCCTAGAACCCAAACAGAACTGTACAGAAAACCTCTCACTATACACCCTAGAACCCAAACAGAACTGTTGTATTTTATTGTGTTAAGAAGATAACAATGTAGATTACAGAAAATAACGATCTAGATTACATAAAAGAACATAATGTAGATTCTTATAGCAACAGGTATTGCCAAAAAACACACCATGGACACCATGCACACTTGTCAAGCAATGGTGGTGTAAGTAGTTTAATATTAGAATCGTTAATAAGCGTAAATATCAGTTGTGGGCATGTATATTATCTTTTGTTGTTGCAGGGATTTTTTGTTCGTTTTTGTGTCCTGTTTTATAATTGTGTTTGTTTTTTCAAACATTTAGCATGATATGTACAGGATATTAAAATTGGTTCAGGAAATAACTGGTTCTTTACGAGACATCTACTTGCAGAAAATTGAGATTTTTATTTTACAGGTTATCTGCTGATGGAACAATGTTGGCTATTTCTTGTGTTGCCACCTTCTCTGCTTCTACAGCTGTCAAGCTCAGAGGACAAAGAGTTGGTGTTACAGCAGGCCACCCGGTGTGTCTCCCACCTAATCCAGACGGCACCCAACCAGAGGAGGAACTTCATCCTGGACCAGGTGATTAGTAGTTGGTGTGTGTGTGTGTGTGTTTGTGTGTGTATGTGTGTATGTGTGTTTTCTTATATAAGCACATTTAAGCAGCTGTTCAAACAGCTGCCAGTATTAAAAAAACCAAAATCTTCTCATATGACGGCGTAATTTGATGTTCAATTTATGCCCAGCAGTAGCCCGTTCTCTGTGTTCCAGACAATTTGCTTCCTTTGGTTATAATCCAGCAACAACTGTTGTTCTGAAGCCAAGGGCCTCCAGTGCCTGTTGGAGATGAGACTAGCCTGACACCAGCTATGAAGCCCAGATTGTGTCTGTGCCTTAATACAGCACGTCTCTGGGATTTTCCTAAGGCATTTTAACACTGTCTTACACTGAGTTATAGTGAATCCGAGAGGCTCCGATACTGAATTCCAGTGCAGATGTCGGCAGAGCAGACGTGATTTGCATGCTTGTGAACGCCCACATTTCCATGGTGATTGCACGTCAACTGCATCTTAAATTATGGGTTGGCATAAAGCCGCAGAGTTGTCATGGTTACACACTTCTCAGAATGTGCCTGATTTATGTGTTTTTTTTGTTTGTTTGTTTTTTTACTGGAAAGAAAGTTGCTGCACTTTAAGAATAATTTAACATTTAACTCCAAAAATCAGTCTCTGACTAGATGTTGGTGTGGATTAAAGTTCACGTTCTCACAAATGGTGGATTTGCAATTGCACCACCTGCCCTTTCCTCTGTTACCCAGGCAAACATTTATCCATCTGCTCGGAGGCACAAGATGTTGCGTTTCCGTGGTTACCAGAGGAAGGCAGTGGTGGTCATCCCATCCGACGAGGAATGGAGGAGGCGTCTCTGCCAGCAACAGCAGTACAAAGGCACAGTGGTGCCTGAAACGTCCCTGCTAAAGAGCAAAGGTCAGGCCCCGCCTACTCCAGTGAGTCCCGCCCCCCAATCTTAGGGCAGGACTGACAACCCACAGTTTAATGCAGGGCATCCTGGAGGGCAGAACCTCTGTGGTTCTCTCTCCACTCTTATTGTGGACTGATTGGACTTCATATTTTAAAGGTTTAGAATATAAACAGTGTAGCCTAACACTGGCACTACAAGGAAACAAGGCACTTTAATTTATATTGCATTTGTTTGTGCTCTTCCTTGCTCGCCATCGCAGTGAGTTTCACACTCCCGGAACAAGGGGACCTCCTGGAGGAGGTGCTGTTCGTGGAGCTCGGCCAAGGAGAAGCACAGACGCTCTTGGCAAGCTATAAAGAGCAGGCTCGACATCTCCTACCACCACCCCTCAAACGCAGAAAACTAAACGCCCGTCCCCAGCTTCACACTCACCCGTACAGCACAGCCTGTGGTGAGGAGTAAGGGGGGGATCGGGGGCATGTTCTCGACAGTCACTACTGAACCGCTGCTGTAGAAGTGAATATTAGCGTTCAAGACATAAATACCGGCGGCCTCTGGTTTTCTAAAGTTTCGATTGAGATACTTACAAAGCCAATAACTATGCTTTTATAGGACAGAGCCAAAACGCGTTCAACCGACACGCGTATTCTCAGCAGTTGCAGTGGGAACGTCAGAAACGACCCGTGAGTCTGTTTGGAACGTTCCACACACCTCCTCGTCCTTTACACATGACCTTCCCCTATGCAGATGGTAAAACCTCTTGTTGTTTGCACTCTAGGGGCGCCACACGTGTGCGTGCGCACAGTCGTACGGCTACCGTAGCGACCCCCAGCGCTACAGGGGCTACTACCAGCCCTGCCCTGCTCAGGTGAGGCGGAGCTCAGTTCAGACCGTAACCAAGCGGTGCTTGGCAACCGCACGCATTCCATGACTGGCCTTTCATCCTGTGTGTTGAAGACCTGCATGTTCTCTTTCCTTCTCTTGCAGTGGAACATGGGTGATCAAAATCACAGCTACTACGGCAACCAAGACTATTATTTCAGCAATCAAGGTTTTTGGTGAAAAACTAAGCACCTTCTGCAATTTCAGTAATATTTAATAAAGCCATAGGAGCCTCACACAAGCTGCAAATGCATTATGGTTTCTAATGTTGTTTTAAATGGTACAATAAATGGTTGTAAAGGTTATAATTAAAATTTACACTCAATTTGTAAAACTTTATAGCCCTTAATTTTGATTAGTCCTGTAATTGTCAGGAAATTTTGAATACTGCAGTCAAAAAAAAAACACATTTCTTTTTTTTCTTTTTTTTATTTTACCATAGATTTTAGTAGTTATCTAAATCGTATGAACTGGAACTTTATTGACTTCAAGCTGCATCTGAAATACATTTGTAATTAAAAAATAAAATGGCATTACATCTATTTTAAGTTGTATGTATGTGTGAATTCATAAACATTTTAGCATGTGAAAAATATAAAAGTATAAAACATTTTACTGTACCCTTTATCCACAGCGTCAAGTTTAATTTTTACAAATTCCCTTTTTTTTAATTCTATGGTTAAAGCTTTCAACACCTGCTCACCTGAAGGGATATAAGAATAAAGTAAAGCAAATATTCCACATGTTCTGCCTGCTAATTTGCCTCTGCGTTCTGCATTTTATTTCCCATCTATATTAAAGTGAATCAGGTCTCACTAATTGATACAGCAGCACTGCTCCTTTGGCTGAGGGACACAGTTCTGGCCACAAGGAGGCACTCTCATCCAACTGTAGCACTTCCTATAATCAACAATGATCATTAAATTAGCAGATTTAAAAAACATTCATATTTCAGCATAAATGAATATAAGGGAAAGTTCTGGAAAATACAAAGAAAGTGCTGTGTTCTGTTAATTACTTGATTGAGTTAATCACTGAATATTGCCACTAAGAGGTTACCCTACCGTTCTACTTAGAAACACAATATTTGTAGATTCATGAGCTTCAGGACCTCCACGCCAGTAACAATCCTTCACTTCCTTCATGGTCAAAGAACACCTGGTCAGAAATAAAAGTAAACCCACAACATTCCTCTGTCAGTTCAGTTAGCAGCTTGTGCCCAGCGCGTTCTGGGGCAGTGGAAGCTCAGTGGTTCTGGCACTTGACAAGTAAATTGTCACTGTTGGGCCCTTGAGCAATTGTTCAAGATGTATACAATGGCGATTGTAAATCGCATTGGATAAAAGCGTCAGCCAAATGCCGTAAATGCACAAATGTACGTGAATGAGCGTGATGAGACACTCGTTCTGGGTGGGATTTGTACCTGATGTAGAACTCTGCACTGGGCCGTCCAGCACTGGTGTGGTTTAGCGCTATACCCATCAGAACAGGTGGAGTCAGAAAGCCCAGTGGAACATTGACCTGCAGGTGTGAGATACAGATAAGAGACTTACAGTGAACTGGAAAAGGGGAAAAGTTGTATAGAAAAGTCATGGTAAGATTAACAGAGTTCCTCCTTTGACACAAGGGATCCATGGTGTAAATTCAACTCCACCCAGCTGGTGACACAAGCATTTGTTAGCATCTCCTGCAGTGAATATTCTCCAAAGGGAAGTTTTCAGGTGTTTGTGGGAAGGTGCACACACCTCATCCCTGACCTCTGCACACACGGAGGCAAAAATCTCTGCAACCACTGCTCTCTCACACCCCTTCAAGAGTTCGACGCTGATGACCTCTTCACTCACCTCCTTACACACAGCCTGAGGGCAAAGGTCAGAGTGACACAGAAAACATTCAATAAAGTCCTCGGAAATCCACTCATCTTGGTTTTAAAACCCATATTAGTCTTTTATCAAGGGTATGAACCCTTGGTAGAGTTGATCAACGAACTACATCTTGCTCCACACTCTCAACCCCACCTTAGGCTCAGGGTGTCCGCCCGGTATGTCCAAGAGACCTCCTGCCTCTGCTACTTCCTGACTCCGTCGCAGCAGGACCACATACCCATCTGAGGTTACCAGGACAGCACCGACTCCAAGAGGCTGGGCCAATAGGGCCTGAGGGTCTCCAAACTCCGCCTCTCCACGCTGCTGCAGGGTTGTAGCCTCCCGTGACCAGTTTGTTCCTAGGAAGTCTTTGTAGCAGGTCAGCCCTAGCTGAAGCCTGAGCAGCACTTTTTGTTGCTTTGGGGAGTTTTTTGATGTTACCGTGGCCACAGCGCTATAGTTTTTTTCACAGCTCAGACTCGCTGACGTGTTTAGGTGTGAAGGTGGAAGGTTAGAAAAAGTATGGTCTCCATCCTGGATTCCGCAGGTTACTGTTTGTGTGGCTGCGTCGTCTGCTGTGTTACAGTGTGCTATGGACACGTCAGGAAATGTGAAGAGCTCTGCCGCGTGCAGTCGGAATTTAGCTCCATTGAAAAGCCACGGCTCTTTGGACACCCTCTCACTCCACACTGACTCAATGTGCTTCTCAATCTCACCACCACTTCTGCGATTGAACCTAGAGACAGTGTGCACGAAATGTTAGAAATGCGGCATTTCAGGTCAAGCACGTCGTAGTGATGGTTCAAAAAATAGATATGATATGTGGAGTGTTGTTAAAATGATAGCATTAAGCACAAATATATCTACCGTGTCGATATTTCTACTTGTGTTTGATGTTCGTCGAGACCCCTCAAGGGACCACAGTGCAGCATGACTGATACTTCCGAATCCATCAGTTAACTAGATTATTTGTCGTAGGCTTTCTTCTGTGAAAACACTGCTTTCGTGTTATATTATCATGACTCACTTTTCACATTAACTCTGCACCGCTTCGATCTTCATTTAAGATTGCAAGTAGGAACAGATTAGCTATCTATCTATCGTAGCAATCCGGTCTTTATTTAGTTGTACAAGGTATGATAGTTATGATAGCTAGCTACCAATATATTGCTACCAATACATAACAATATATTCCGATATTTACTGTAATAGCAAGCTACATGAACGATAATATCGCTGACAGACGAAGTAAAAAAGAAGATCGTATATTGAATGTCAAATTAAATATACAAAATGTAAAATAAAAAAAATGTGTTAGTAGCCGACTGGACTGAGAGGTAAGATACTTGTTCTGCTAGGGTTGTGAATGTTTCCATACGTGAGTTAAGGATATTCTGTCAGCATCAATAAGCAACGGACGGGAAATAGCATGCCTCTGTCATTTCAAAATATAATCAGATTTTTTTTAAATAGATTAACTGTGTGCTAACTTAAATACCGACACTCATTTGCCACTCATTGATCTTATTTTTTAGGTGTAATCCACAGGTTGAAACCTGTCTATTGGCCTCACAATTAGCCATCTTCTTCAGAGGGGAAGACTTAGACATAGGTGTCTTTAATATAATTTTCTTTGTTTGAGTATATGGTTTCAAATAAAAATATATTGCTTATGTGAATAATATGTGAAAACTATTTAAATTAACCTTTGTTAAACAATTGAATTGCTATGCATACATTCAGGAAATTGTTATTATATAGCAATACACCATTGTGCGTCAAGTTTCAGGTCCTAAATGACTTTTATTTTGAAAAGCCTTTTTTCTCAACAGGAAATTTTGCTACAGTTGTTTTCACTCTGATTACCGTTCACGTGGGCATAGGAATCGCCGACTATATTTTAAGCCATGGACAGCATTCTTTCTTGTTTTAAAGATAGAATCGGTGAGGTAGTTTTACCTGGAGATGTATTCTCATTTGATTTGTCAGCTGTGGAGGACAATATGGTCAAATCTGAAAAGATTATTTGCGGCCCTGGACTACGTCGTAACGGAGATGAAATCCTTGTATACAAAAGTGGTGTTCTTCGCCACAAACCACATAATCTTTACTGGATAGATTCTCAACAGAAGCGGGTAAGAGTCACACATTGACAGTTTGGACGTACTTCCATTTGTCAGCATCGCAGTTAAATGTATAATAAAAGGTGATCTGAATTTAATTCTGGCACCTTCTTTATTTATTTTCTCCTTTCTTAACATATAACTAGCAGCAGTGTGGAAGCTATTGCTTAGTTAGCTGACGATTTTTCTGCAGTATGTTCCAGTTAAGGGTGAGAGCGTAATTGGCATAGTAACAGCGAAGTCCGGAGACACCTTTAAAGTGGACGTGGGAGGCAGTGAGCTTGCGTCGTTATCCTACTTAGCGTTTGAGGGAGCTACGAAGAGAAACAGACCCAATGTGCAGGTACCAGTATCCCGAATGTGATGCAACACACTGATATAACAATTTCCGTTTTACAAATAATGTAGCATTGTACAACACAGGAGTTTTTTGTGTGTATTCTTAAAGAACATAATTTTCTTATTGTTTTGATTCACTGCCTTTCCGGGAACAGAATTTGCTTCGCGTCTTGGTTCAGTGCGTTTGAAATAATGTGTTTCTAGGTGGGAGATTTGGTGTATTCTCAGTTCACTATTGCGAACAAAGACATGGAGCCGGAGCTGGTGTGTATAGACAGCTGTGGGCGAGCCAACGGGATGGGAGTGTTCGGAGCCGACGGGCTTCTCTTCAAGGTTTCTTTGGGCTTAGTGCGCAGGTATGCGGGCGCCCACATTCTCTAGTAGCACTTCTGCACACTGAACTAAACAGTTTTGCAAACAAAAGAAATAAATTAAAAGCTTTGCTGTGCATTTAAGTTTGCAAGTCTAAATTCAACTGTGTTTGAAACTCAATGTTTTTGTAATCATACCTTTAAAGTCAGATTTGGAATTGGTATAGATAGGAAGTGAGTATTTGACCAGTGACACATCTGCATCCTCTGAAACAGAGGTATTTACCTTCCCTTTGTCTAGGGATTAGGTGTGATGACACACTGGTCAACCAGTTAATCGTTTAATCAACTACAAGGGAATAAAAATCCAGGACTGGATTTGGGTGTTAAATACAGATTTGAATACCAATGTTCTCTTTGTTTAGGCTTTTCTTAAATTTGACACGATTTCAACATTTGTATGTACTCTTCATATTCACGGTTTGTTCAAGGGAACCCTGGAGAACAGAGAAGAATGGTCTTCATTTTTGAAGTGCTATGTTGTGTATTGTATATTTGAACTTATTAAAGTAAAATGAACATGTTCTTGGTAGTATACAACTTGCCATATGTCAATTCTGTCTCACATTCTTTCTCAGTTAAATTATATAGAGAGAGTTAGTGTCTGTTTATGTGCATGTGACTATATGACTTGAGCTGAGGGGTATTTGAAGAAATTAGAGAGGAAACACTTAATGTTAAAAAAGGAACTCAAGAAGTGGTAATTCTCCCCATCTTCTTTCTTCTACACTTTTTTTCCTCTCCAGGCTGCTTCGTCCTCAGAGTGAGATAATCAAGGACCTTGAGAAGCTCTTCCCCTTTGAGATGGTGGTGGGTATGAATGGCAGGGTTTGGGTGAAGGCCCGGGATATTCAGAAGACCCTGATAGTGGCCAATCTACTGGAGAGCTGTGAGAACATGACCCCACAGCAGAGACAGGCACTATTCAAGAGAGTGGCTGAGGGCTCCCTCTAGTGGACACACCTTGTTCTGTTTTCTGCATGCCCCCAGTGACTTTGTATGTTTATGTTGCCTGATGATCACACTGGCATACTTCAGTTTTACTTTGTTTCTGGATAAAACCTGCGAGTGTGAACAGTTAAGATGGACTCTGAATGGGGGACAGAGGGGGAACAGTGAAGCGAGACACAGCAACAGCAGCCCATATTCTTGTAGTGCTCTGTGAGCAAAGGTTTTTTCTATTTGTGCCATGGTGCACTGCTTTTTATATTAAATAAACGTTTTTGAAGATTCATGTGACATCTTATTAACTTATTTTATATTGATTTCTTACCCAGAGTCTGCAAGGAAAACCCTGAAAAATAGAATGATTATTTCTGGCAGTTATAAGTAATCACTATATAAAAACTGAATAAAAGATGTCCTGCAAGTTGAGAAATCTGTAATTATCTACACAAGATCCTTAGCACTAACAGACAACCTCAGTTTTTTCATCAAAACTCTCTGGACGTATATAACGTGGTCTAGGTACTGGCTGACAAATCTGTCAGCATGATATTGGGCCTGTCTAGGCAAGTCACTGCCAGCTCTCGCTCTAAATGAACAGTAGCCATCAGTAATTTGTTTGAGATTAGTTCTTGGTCCAACTAAAGTCATGTGACCAGGACTTCATTGGATGTATGCCTGGATGAAAGTGTGCACAGAAGGCACAGCTCTGATGAAGGGCTGTTTTTATTTGAACTCAGAATGCTTTGATGGTCCACCTTGTAATGTCTTTGAGATATTTAATTAGCTTTGTAATGCCCCAAGAAACATGCTGTGGACCTTTCCTTAGTGCAGAGCTGTTCGATCTTGCAAAACTAGGCTGTGTGCTGCACAAACAGCTGTATATTATCTTATACTGTTTGTTAATGTGAGTGAAAGTGAGTACACCCCTAAGCACCCAATTCTACACCCAAAAAACCCAGTTAGTCATTTTCCCTCCCTGGTGTCATGTGACTCATTAGTGTTACAAGGTCTCAGGTGTGAATGGGGAGCAGGTGTGTTAAATTTGGTGTTATCGTATTCACACTCTCTTATACTGGTCAACTGGAAGTTCAACATGGCACCTCATGACAAAGAGCTTTCTTGAGGATCTGAAAAAAATTGCTCTACATAAAGGTGCCCTAGGCTGTAAGAATATTGTCAACACCCTGAAACTGAGGTGTAGCATAGTGGATAGGTTCCACTCAGAGCAGGTGTTGCCATGGTCTACCGAAGAAGTTGAGTGCACATGCTCAGTGCCATATCCACAGGTTGGTTTTTGAAAATAGATGCATGAGTGCTGCCAGCATTGCTGCAGAGGTTAAAGGTGTGGGAGGTCAGCCTGTCAGTGCTCTGACCATACGCCACACATTGTATCAAATTGGTCTGCATGACTGTTGTCACAGAAGGAAGCCTGCAAACAGTTTGCTGAAGACAAGCAGACTAAGGACATGGATTACCAGAACCATGTCCTGAGGTCTGATCAGACCAAGATGAGCGTGTTTGGTTCAGATGGTGTCAAGCATCTGTGGTGGCAACCAGGTGAGGAGTACAAAGTGTGTCTTACCTACAGTCAAGTACGGTGGTGGAAGTGTTGTGGTTTGGGGATGCATGAGTGGTGCTGGCTGTGGAGAGCTACAGTTTACTGAGGGAACCATGAATGCCAAAATATTGACACACTGGGCACAATTTGCCATATTCACTTTTGTTGCCAGTGGTTTAGACATTAATGGTTGTGCTGAGTTATTTTGAGGGCACAGCAAATTTACATTGTTATACAAGCTGTACACTGACATTATATCAAAGTGTCATTTTCAGTGTCGTCCCATGAAAAGACGTAATAAAATATTTTACAGAAATGAGGGATGCACTCAAAAATAGGGATGAACTGGAGTTCAGTACTGCTTCCAGGTGTTTCTATCTCACAACAGTATAGATATCTTCAGCATTTGGCAGGCACTCCTCTTCTGTAAAAATTTATATACCTGTTGGCAATGGGGGGATGGGTGAAACACCTGAACTCAATAATTAAGGAGGGGTGCCCACATGTTTTTGGAAGGATGTATGGTGTAAAGTCTTTAGCTCCCTGTTGCCATGCATGGTTTGTTAGTTTAGTTTTTTTACGTTGCCTGTTCAACAACACACTCTAATCACCAGTTTCACTGGCCCATGGAGCCTCATCGTAGAGTAGATTAAATCAACTTTCAACAGCTCTGAGGCTGAGTTCAGTAACGAGAGAACAACGAAAGCAATAGTGGCTAATTACAGCTATGAAAGCGAGTTCGCTAACATTAACATCGTGTACATGTAAGTGTTCAGGTTGTCAGAAAGCACTCTGAAAATGCTAGTCCTGTCTATCATTAATACCTGTCTTATTTCAGGCAAGCTCTTACTGTTAACATAAATTATTTAGTAATCTAATTTCATCTTAATGTCAGCAAAAAAACATCACAGGACGCAACGTTACTGGTGTTTGTAAGAGCAGTAGCGTTATCGTAAGTAGACAACCGGTTTTACGCACAAATACGAGGCCACGTCGTAATCAGTCATTAACCTAGCCTAGTTTTACATCGTTTTAAATATCATGTATTGTGTTATTAGAAGAATACTAGAGCAGACGGGGGAGTGTCAGGTGAAGGAGTGACGGAGAAAGGGGGTGAGGTGAGGTATACAATGGCTTAGTGATGAAAATAATTAAGTTTGTGTCTGTATAAAGCAGAGCCCAAAATTAACACAGCTAATCACCTCTCATGTACAGTATTTGTCTGAAATGTCATGTTTTATAATAAACAAATACAGATATTGATGGCATTTGTTTATTACCTAATTGTATTTCTACAAATGTTGTTCCACATCACTATAAATAAATACAGTACCTTACTGCTTTAGCTACAGTGGAATCAGTGTACAATATTTTGGGTGCGGGGTGGGCTTTGGTTCAGCAAATGTGTCCCCCCTCCCCAGTATCAAACTCAGTCCTGTGCCCTTGGTTGTGTTAAAAGTGTTCTGCCACCCAAATATCACCTGTGATCAAAAACTGCCCAACAATAAAGGGACTAGTGAAATTGTCCATGGCTCTTATCTGTAATGGTACACTTATAAAATGCACCTTGAAGACTGGTCTACCTTGTGAGGTCTGACAGTAGGTGCAAGGCTGGTGGTTTATTTTTAAAAAGTGGGTGATGAGTGTCTGAGGATTTCAAAGACCCACTAACATTTAGTGACACCCTTCACAGAAGAATCAACTAACCCTCCAGAACGGATTTAAGTCTTGTGGGAGCAGAGGTCTGTTGAATCAGTAGAACAGGGAATAGTACAGAAAAACACTTTTTTTAACCAACTGGATGTTAAAATTCTCTACCTTAAAACAAACACTACACTCCACTTGAACTGTAATGTACTTTGGTAAAAGTACATCACCATTCTCACTACGCTCTATATATATCTAGATGAGTATTTACATTAGAAATTATGCTTATGATGAAGTCTTTAAAGTGGCCGACTGCAATAGAGATTGTGTCAAAGGTCAAAAGTATCACAATTCAGTGCATTATCTTTACGACTCATTATCACCTCATCCATTGCAGTTTTTTTACTGCTTCCACATGGTTAATGTTTCATATCTCCTCAAACTTTAAGCCCCAGGCATTTATGTTTTCACCTTGTTACTGTAAACATCCATTTTATGTCTATAACCTCAGTGGGGGAGAGAAATAAGCAACTCCATTGAAGAGTATAGCAGCCATACTATACACACATACTCACAGTACGTTCAGTACATTCAGTACTGGGGTATGTTTTGGTCTGAGAGATTCAGGGTTGTTACCTTGGTACTGTGTTGGGTGACTTATGCACAGCTCCCAGCTCTTATGTGAAGGTCAGCACTGTTTTGTTTACTCAGCAATGTTTTCATCTTCCTGTAACATCATTTGCTTACTGTTTTATGGTTAGTCCTCCGCTCACATTCCAAATCAATACAAAAGTTTATACGTTCTTTTTTGTCTGCATCAGCATTTATTCAAGTGTTTGCTTTTATTTATTTTACATGAGGTTTCAAAGTTTTGTTTTGAGTTTCTTCGTGATTTTCTTTGTGTTTATTTATGGATTACATTGCATCCATTGTGAATTACATCATATGCTTTATATACCAACGATAAAATCAAGCCTGGCTTTAGCATTAGTTTCGACGAGTGAGTTACTGATGAACACATATGGTAAAGATACTGAACTGCTTATTTACATGTATATCTATTTGACAGACAGAATCAAATCTAAGTTCTAAGTAGCTATTATTACAAGAAGGCAAATGTAACTGTTTTCACAGATGTTTTTCAGAGATTTTTTGATGCTTTCCTATGTATCTTAAAAAAAAAACTGTTGTTTACTTAGATCTCAGATAAAAATCAAGTAGAATGCCCACATATGGATACAGAGTAGAAATGTGGTGCTGTTTCAAAGCTCTGTTGGATCTTTTACATTCCAGCACACAGTGGTGTCATCAAACAAGCATATAACACCCCGTGTGACCTTATGATGGTGGTGGTGTCATTGTGAAATCATTCATTACCAAAGCAAAGGTTGATTTTGATAACGTGGCAGGAAGAGTCAACAGTTTAAAAAATATCACGTATCTTGTATCCTTAATTGAGCTGAATCATCTGACTGCACTGCATACGGGGCAACTTTGTCCATGACACACCCAGCTCGTAACGAGAACAGGGTCAAAGTAACACCTCTAGCGGAGAAACACTCTGCCATAACCTCACGGTCTGCACCAGGTGTTCAACGTTCAGCCTTTTCACATGACAGCAGTGAAGTATTTTACCACCACCTCCACTGGCATCCTGGTACTACTAAAACAAAACCACAGCGGGCCGTTAAACAGGCAGACAACCTTCCTTTGTTATAAAAAGCAAACAAGCCCATGTTATATTTTTGTGCTGCAGTACAAATGTTTTATAATTTCCATTTTCAATTTGTGTACAAAGGTTCCTGTGCTGAGTACAAAGGGTGAGTGGAGGGTACTGTCCCTGATTGGGCTTGGGGATGGGATGGGTTTGGGATGGGTTTGGGGTGGGATGGGATGGGATGGGTTTGGGATGGGATGGGATGCGATGGGATGGGATGGGTTTGGGGTTGGTGTCAGGGTCAGGGATGTGTTGGGGTGGAGTGGGGTACTGGTTTATTCACTTCTTCACAGCTGACAGTCTAATTGTGCTAACACATAGTACAAAAGGTTTCACACGTTAAAAACTTTTCACATATCACAGTCCCGGCAGACCCTGCATCGTCATCTAAAAGGCACTTAATCAGTGAGTAATGAGAGCTTTCTGAAACAGCATGGGCTGTATATCCTCTTATTTCTTCTCCTGAATCACAATGCTCATTACTAACAGAATAGTTGAAACACTTGCTACTATCTGTAAAGTGTTTTTCTTTGTGTGTGTCTAATGTGATACACAAGGTATATCCAGCATCAAAGAGGGTGCAGTGTAAACATGTCTTTTATTTCAACATCCACTTCAAGTGTTCCACCTCTTCCACCCCTTGCTAGTATTCTTCTTTGATGGTGGTGGATAACGTGTCTGTCAGCAAGCTGTTGCCGGTGCTAGTTACTATAGCTATGTTGCCATGGACATCAACAATGGGTGGGGTGGCTGTGGTGGTGGAGGCTTGCTGCGACTGCTGCATCTTCTTCCTGTTGATCTTCCTCTCCTTGGCACGTCTGTTCTGGAACCAGATCTTTACCTTCAGAATACAAAAGAAATCAGTTGGAATGGACCAGAATTAATGTTCCTAGTTTATGAACTGTAGAAGCAACCTAAAGAGATTAAGCATGCTAACAGTGCAGTTTATGGCAGGATTGGTTCATATCTAGTTCATTCCTTAGAATTAATGTTACTAATTGGTAAAGGGAGTGTAAAGAACCTGGAGGACATTGACCTTGAAAAAATTCCAGGACTGCATTTGGATTTGAAGACCTGAGCTGAGGCTTGGAATATAGGGTTCTAATAACATTCCTAAATAACTGTTTTCACTGAAACAGCAGAAGCAACATTTCCATTTAATCAGATCATGAACACTAAGGAAAAGATTTTGAGCACAACAGCAAACATCTTGATCTTATCAAATGTCATGTGAGATAATGCTACAGTGCAGGGCTACTCTGCCCTATTAGCTAAGCCTCTTTCCTGTCTGTATTCCCTTTCGATGACTGGTCAGCATTTGCCCACCTGCCGCTCGGAGAGGTTAAGAGCCACAGCAAGCTCCGCCTTTCTCCTGATGGTGATGTAGCGGCTGAAGTGAAACTCTTTTTCCAGCTCCAGTCTCTGGTGGTCACTGTACACCACTCTGTACTTGTCCTTTGTCCTGGTCTTCCCGCCTGCAGCAATCAAAGCTTGAATTAATTTTTTATCTGTCTGGGAAATTTGGTTTGGGAATCTATAAAGGATGTTAGCTCAAACAATAAGAATACATCCTCTGTAGGCCAGAAGTCTTGATATGGGAAATTAGGATTTATTGCATTAATATCTTAACGTAGTAACTTCTTGGTGTCTGTAGTCAGGTCATATCATTATAATAAATCAGTTCCATGTGATTGATGTTAAAAGCTGTCACCTTGTCTGTACTATTTGCTTGTAACACAGATGAATCACAAGGCACATATAATAACAGCGTAACTACACACAGAAGTCTGTTTGTAATGATTGTAAAACTGTTCACATTAAATATTGGTCACCTCATTGTTTTTAGCGTGCTGGAACTCAATTAAGTGCAGCCTTTGCATTATACAATATTTCCTGTCCAAGATGTCACTACAATGGGCAATTAAGCTAGTTTTATTCAATCAGTTTCAATTAGACGTTCAAAAATGTCCAACATGTACAATTATTTGCCTTTATTTAACCAGGTTAATGATTTAATGATCATTGTAATGTCTTTATAAATTGTCTCCATGCTTTTAAGGATGTACACTGTTTCTAAACAGTACTGGTCATTAACATATAATGAATGTCATTGGTTCACGTTTTCAAGAACTGTTTGGCCATTGCCGTGCGGAGACACAAACATCCTCATGAATGAGATCAAGTGCAGCATGAACAACATTTAGACTTTGGAGGTAAGTGGACAATCTTGATCACTTGTACTTGATACACCTCCAAATGCTAAAATTACTCCAAATTCTGATCAAATTTGACATTAAAGCAACATAATTCAAGTAAACCTGCTGTATCAATTTTGAGTACACTTTACACTATACACTTCCTCTTTCTCTTATATTTCATAAAGTTTTTTACAGAACATATTACAGATGGCAAATAGAAGTCCAAAGTGAAAAAGGTGCTTTCCTCATCCAACTATAATATATCTTGTACAGCAATCCAACAGATCCTGTAACTGTTGTCAAATACCGGGACCATTTTATCAGATTAGGGCTGGGTTTCCCAAATGCACCATGACACAAAGATCATTCTAACAGTCTCTTTCTCATTTGAGATTATCTTAACACTACAGGAAACAAGGCCATGAGTTAATTGCAATATGAAAAACACAAAAAATAAATGTATGCACCTAGATGGATTGGTCACTAATTGAATTGATCCATTGTGTTTCCTGATGAGATGCTGATTTCATATGGTACATGGTATTACCAGCCACTCAATCACAACTGAAATTCTCTCTAACACATACATACACATACCATCAGTAACGTAACATACATATTCACTGACATATCACATTTAATGCCTGTGCATTCATGAACACACTCACAATATATATTATTCCAATAAGTGATTCTTGATACTAATTGTTAAATGTAATATGATCAAGAATTGCTTTTGGAATAATATATATTGTTAAAGCAACATCACAACCTAGCTGTCATCATAAAAACTCCCAATCGCTCAAACAGTTCATGGTAGATATGTCTCTCTCTCTCTCTCTCTCTCTCTCTCTCTCTCTCTCTCTCTCTCTCTCTCTCTCTCTCTCTCTCTCTCTCTCTCTCCCTCCTTCTCTTTCTTATGTCTTTCAGAGCCTGGTTTCAGGTGGCATGGATTTCTTATGGAGAGTCCAGTCCAGGTTGTGTGTTTCTTATGAAGAGTCCAGTCCAGGTTGTGTGTTTCTTATGGAGAGTCCAGTCCAGGTTGTGTGTTTCTTATGGAGAGTCCAGTCCAGGTTGTGTGTTTCTCAGAAGCTGTGTGGATGTGTATTAGCTACTCTACAGGACCCATATCAGTTACCCTGATAAAGCTGTCCAGATAGGTTTCACTTCATCCCTCTCCTCCCAGAGTGAATGGCTGCTGTTGGTTACCCTGACCATGCAGCATTATTACAGCCAATCTGGTGAGTGGAGTGAGTGTGTGTGTGTGTGTGTGTGTGTGTGTGTGTGTGTGTGTGCGCATGTGTACGCACCCTAATAAAGTTGGCTGGAGGAGTTGCTGACTTAGCAAACGTGCTGCTGTCATGTGGAGGACCATATGCTGGAACGAAAGTGGATGTTTATGTAGAACACGGGTGTCTCCAGAGCTACAGACGCCCTCTGACCCCCAGACCAAGGCTAACAGTGCTGGGTGAACCTTCTGGAAGGCCGTCCTCACTTCCATTCTAACACCGTGACATATAAACACCCTGCAGATTATATCATTAACTTTCTTCCTCTGGTTGTTCTGTACCTGCTTAACATCAGTGATGTAATTTTTCTGCCGTGCAGATAGACACCCTTCTATATATTTCCAGCTCTCTCATACTTGTTTACATGTCATTCTTTACTTCTCTATCTGTCTTTTTCTCCTTTACTCTCTCTCTCACTGTAGGGGTCTCAGATGGGCAGCTGAGACTAACATGTCAGGCTGCACATAGATGAATTGGTCCTTCAAACAGGGCACCAGGGCAGTTCCTGTGGGCTCATTAGAGGCGGGGCTGAAGTGAGGTCTTAGGTGCACCCTCAAGATTTATAGTCCCGCCTCCCCCACTCGTCACACACCCTCTTGGGACGGCAACAGGCCGTATCTGATCAAGAACCGTCCATTGTGTGTTCTGAAAGGACCTGATTACAGTGAAGTAGTGGGGGTAAGGGGAGCGGGGCAGTAGGGGAGCGGGGCAGTAGGGGAGCGGGGCAGTAGGGGAGTGGTGCAGGAGTGCGTGGAGTCCTGTGGGTGAAGGCATGTGCTAAAGAGCTGAGCTGGTCCAGACATCCACAGAGAGGATTTCACTCCCTCACTCGGCTCGATCAAAGGGTTGGCAGGGAGGCACAGGGCAAGGCCTCCCTCCGCCTGCCACCCTGTTCTGGGAAACATAAACCTTGTAGCACAAAGGAGGCCAACTGAAATGACATAATCACATCTGATACTGCCTCTCTCTTCCCTGCTGTTTCTGCCTGTCCCTGCCAGACCTGTGCTAGCTTTGCTCTGTCATACTCTCTGTCTCTCTGTCTCTGTCTGTCTCTGACTCCCCCTCTCTCTCCCTCTCCTTTTCTTTCTTTCTTTCTTTCTTTCTTTCTTTCTTTCTTTCTTTCTTTCTTTCATATTTCCCTTCTTTCTCTTCCTGTCTATCTTACTCCGTCTCTCTCCACCATGTCAGTTCCTTTCCCACCATACTCCTCTTCCTCCGGGGTTCCTTTACATGCCATTATTCCACAGATAGCGGCACTCGCCCCCTGCCTCTCCACCGTCCTGTGAACCAATCGTCCAGACTCTGCAAGTTAAATTTAGGAGCCGATAAACCGTGTCCATCAGGAACCCTGTTAGATAAAGAAGACCTCTCTTCTTTTCCCTTCTTTATTTAGACGTGCCTTGGAATTTTCCTGCCCTAACCAAGTTAGTGCTGATTCAGTTAAAGGTTACCCTTCCCTGGGTCACCAGGCGTCTCTCATGTGACATGTTCATTATCCTTGCAGAACAGACATCACAATGCTTCAATTCACTTCCATTATTACAAGTTATAAGATTCCTCATGTTTACCAATTGGACACAATGTATTTAAAGAGTGGTACCACATTTCAAATAATGGCATTCAGAGTGTAAGCTGGAAGCAGGAAGAAATGAGGGCAAAATCAAATGATTGGTTACAAAACAAATGTTATTAGTCATCTCTCTCTATGTTTCCACACATAACACAGGCGTATGTACAGTTGTTATTTATGTGCAGTTTTAATATAATGTTCCAACACCATTTTTATTTACAAATAATTGTTTTTGTTAATAAAACGTGCATTTGGTCACTTGGACCTATAAGTACTCACAATAACACTGTGAAAAGCAACGTGCATCAAAATGTAATGATGTATATGAAGATAAGATATGGTAGCCTAGCTGAGGCCTAACAGAGTTAAGCTTGAGTCTCTTACTGATATACCTGTCTGGTTTTAAGACACTGGGGCTGGGTGAGCTGTGTTTGTCTGAGGTGTTTAACATGGTTGATAAATGAACCGTTATGTACAAGCTCCCTTTAGCTACTTTATGTAAACATTTAGAGGAAGGAGAGATTGGGGGGGGGGGGGGGTATATTGGGCGGAGCTTAATCCTAACCTGCTGGACTGTGGGCTTGTTAGCTTTCCCACCTCTCCTTTGTTCTCTCTCTCTCTCTCTCTCTCTCTCTCTCTCTCTCTCTCCCTCTCTCTCCACATTCGTTCCCTACCTCCTCCTATCCCTCTCTTCCTCGCTCTCTCTCTCTCTCTCTCTCTACACAGTGGATAGAAACATAGGCATTCTTTTATCCATTTAATCTTATAAATCAGGAGACGAGTAAGTTAAGAAGAGGCAGAGGGAGAAGGAGGGAGAGACAGAGCGAAAGATAAAGAGGGTCTGGGGAGAGAGAGGGCCTGGGGGGAGAGAGAGGGACAAAAACACAAAAAGTTTACTTGCAAACATTGAATAGCACTAAAACAGTGAACAGTGCATTTTAAATAAGAAC
>JAOYMR010000006.1:17950534-17961386 GCA_025802075.1 Tenebrosternarchus preto | reverse complement strand
AACATTAAACCCTAAAACACCTTACAACAAAGGAATTCAACAAAGGAATTTTGGTTACTAAACATTAAACCCTAAAACACCTTACAACAAAGGAATTCAACAAAGGAATTTTGGTTACTAAACATTAAACCCTAAAATTTAAAGTGCACAGAAAAAAAAGGTTATTGCTAAGGCCAGTCTGCAGTCATCTGATTTCCTCAATGTCGTAGGCTGTAATGGGAAAAAGAGAAGTTTGTGCTGTAAGCAAAGCAAAAAAAGCACTTCTTCACTTCAGGAAAGACCAAGACAGCAGTCAGAGTGGGCCGAGATGTTTCTCCTGCCCTTTGTTCTGGAACTCCTGTGTTCTCAGGCACTTGGTAAGTGCTCCAGAAAAGAGTCTTTGCTGTTTTTTAAGTACATTAGCTACTGCCTTCCTGCTAATATGGATGTCTCTCTCTGTCAAAATGCTTTCTAAACATATTTGTGATACAATGCGTTTTAATGTTTTGTTCCTAGATTATAATTGCTTTTCTACAGAATCCAGAGTTCCAAAATATTTTTAAAAAAATGTTTTACTCAGTTTATTTACTGAGTTGAATTTCTTTGCCGAAGTTGAGACTGACTTGGTCAGAGCAAAAATGCACATTAAGTGAAGTTCAAAATCTCACTTCTGTTTTTAACAAAGCAGTGCAGCAATATTTTTGGAAATTATGTTTATGTTCATGGGACGTGGCTTTATTGCTTTACACAGATAAATATCACAGAAAACACAGAAAACAAAAATGGAAGAGATATCATATCTCAACCGTATTATTTTTTAAATTATACTTTTTGCTTGCGAATTTATTGAATGTAAATAAACTTTTGCTCATCTGTAAAATGTTTATTGTTTTTATTATTATTGTTGTTTCTTTAGTTGCCAGGGTGAGCTATAAAAATGTTTAATGTTTTTGCCAAGACACCCCTTTTATTTATATGATCAGTCAGACAGTACATTTTCATCTTAAATTTGAAAATTTAAGATGAAAATTTGTCACCAACTTTTTTATTGAAGAAGAAAAACAAATACAAATGTAAAGTTAAAATAAATTAAATGTATGGCCTTATAAATCCCCACTTACTCCTTTAATGACTAAGTCACTCTGAAATCAAATGTCTAACCACCTCTGTACTCTTTCACATGAACTAATGGCCCACTTAGAACATTTTCTTTAAATCTGTAAATGGGCTTTTCGCCTGTCATCCATGTGTTTTTATTTCTTTTAATTCTGCTAATGTACTCGTTTTCCCGTTTCCTTTAATTTCATTGTCTGTTGCTTCCCAAAGGTTTTTAGCTGCTCCTCACCTCAGCCTGCTTGTGAGAGACCAGGGGCTCTGCATAGAAGATACACGATAGGGTTTTCTGGAGAACTTTGTACAAATCCGAACAGAGCTGACTTGAATAGCTACCAAATGAAGCAGGAGTATGTTCATAAATTCTTGTGTAGATGAACAGGCATCACCCCTCAGTCCTGTCATAGCCCTTCAGTGTGTAACGCAGTATTGTTTACACAGGACTAACCCCACCTTGCACCAGCTAAAATTTGAACTTGCTAAAATTCATTCAAGTAAAAATGTTATTCAGATTTGGATAAACACCAAGGAGAGAGGGAGCAAGACCAAGATGGAGAAGTGAGATGAAGGAATAGGATGTTGGGTTTTTGTTTGATTTTGAAATGTGTTTTCAGGAGCGATGTGATCACTGCGTTCTGGCCATCACACTTCTGCACCGAGGCCAACGCTTCGCTTTCGTTTCTGCTTCGGCTCAATGAGGTTTTTGTGGCATTGGAGCCACAGCAGGCAGAAGCCGCATACATGCGCTACCAGCTTGTTAGCCCTTGGCAGAGCTGGACGAGACCACGCCAAACTGCTCTGTTTGCTTTCTTGAAAGCTGTTGGGGAATGCAGCATAAACTGTCTGTCAGATTCAGATTCTCTTTGTTTCATTGACAGGGTGGTCAGAACCTCGGATTAAAGTAAACGGAAATGTACCCGGATCAGATGTGGTTTTAAACACCGGATCTAAACTTGTTCTGGTCTGTGAGGGTGATGGTCCGGTGGAGTGGACACCTCGACTGGTTAAACACAGGCAATATACCACATCCAGTGGAAACACCTCCACCTTCAGTGTGAAAATAGCCAAAGCACTGTTCACTGGCACATACAAGTGTGGATATACTAACAAGAATGCCCCAAACATCTCATTTGTGCATATATTTGTGAAAGGTGAGTGCTGATGGAATGAGGTGGAATGGGCAAGTGCTCAGTTGTTGTGCAGTAGTCCGTTTCCCCAAAGCCCTGATGGCTTTTGCTGGAAAAACATACAGTCTAAAGCACAGGGCTGTGTGTTGTGTGATCCACAGATCCGAAGATTCCTTTCGTGACCCCATCTACCTCAATGAGAGTGGTGGTAAAGGAAGGAGCCAACATCCTCCTGCCTTGTCTCCTCACTGACCCTGAGACCACTGATGTCCAGCTGCGGATGGACAACGGCACCGTCGCACCCTCTGGCATGAACGTGACCTTTGACCCCAGGAAAGGCATGCATCTCCAGAACCTGCTCCCTGGCTACACTGCTGACTACGTCTGTGCTGGCAGGATTGGAGGGGTGGAGAAGGTCTCTGCAGTTTTCAGTATCAACGTAATAGAGAGTGAGTGTCTGGGAACCTGCATCCACCTTTAGCTCATTTCGTTTGGCTCATACTGTTGCGTGTCCAGTTGCCAGCACTGAGAACATCACACACTTTGTGATGGCACGCCCTTCTTCACTCTGAAAAGGCATCTGATCCACCGGTTTCTCTTTAGAGAACCATTTTCCTCCATATGTGTTCCTGGGGAGTAATGAATATGTGCGACTGGTTGGAGAGACACTGGAGATCATCTGTTCCACACACAACCTAAACTTCAACTACAACGTCACCTGGAGACACTCCTCTGGAGCGGTAACCTGGCATTGCTTTTATCCTTGTTGTTGGACGTGTGTGAAGATCAAAGCTAGGCTTGTCCTGATCCTGTCCCTAAACTAATTAAGTTGAAGCAGTATACTTGGGGTTTAAGACCATTAAAACTGACTACTACAGTTTGAAAATAGGATCCCACCAAACCAAATTAATTACAGAGGCTGAGTAAAAAGGGCATGGATACAAAACCTTAAGGTGAAAGCTTCACAGTTCCTGACTTTTCATATGAATTGGGTTGTTGCAAATTACAAATGTCATTTTGGACTTTTGTAAAAAAAAAAAAAAAAAAAAAAAGCAAAGCTCATATATGTATAGTTTTTATACAAGTATTTTGCAAACCTGAAAATGTACCACCAATGTGAAAAAACACCTCGTTCTATCCGTAGAAATTACCAGCTGCACAGGAAAGTTCAAAACCAAAGGATAATGGGCTGGCCATCCAGAGTATTCTAACCATCAGAGCAGTTAATCTCTCTGACACGGGTAACTTCACCTGCACAGGAATGAACGAAGCTGGAGTGAACAGCTCCACCACACACCTTCTGGTCGTGGGTAAGAAACTGCACAGAGAAACAGGTTTCTTCACTCTCCTGTCAGGCATATAATATGCACTTAGATTCAATAGTTTACTGTGGCTTATTAAACAGCATTTTTAATCATTTAATTTTTAATTCAGGAAATTCAGGAAAACTCCAGACAAGTTTTAATAAACACATATAAAGATGTAGTCTTTCTTACGGTTGTGTGATTTTAGAAGAAATGATAAAATGATAAATGATAAACTTGCAAATAAGCTCTGGACTGGGTATATCTCTGGATGTTTCTTCTCCAGACAAACCCTACCTTAGAGTCTACCCGAGACTGTCGGCCAGACTGCACCACCAGGGTCTGACGGTGAGCGCTGATGAGGGTCAGGACGTGGAGCTGGGCGTGCTCGTAGAGGCATACCCGCCTGTGCTCTTCCACGGCTGGCACGCCCCTGCACCCACCAATACTTCAAACCCAGAAAGCAAGTTCTACAGCAGTAATAACGGGTCAGTATGCTGCCAGGAGAACGGGTTGTGCTGGAGCTGCAGGGGAATATACAGGAGATTAAGCAAAGTGACATCATTTGTATTTGACCATTTCTGTCATTATCCTAACCATTGTCATTTAATTCCTATGTCATCAACAGTAACTCATGCTAACACTGTAATATTTTATTTGAGCAACTATAACTTTCATTAAAAGTTATATACATTTCAAAAATTTCATTAAAAATGAAATTGAGATAAAATTGGATCACTTAATAATGGAAAAAAAAAAAAACTTTTTGCATTTCGCTATTTAAAATTTCACTGAAAATGTAAATTAGGATGTGGTTATGATAATAAATCTGTGTTCCTTTTTTGCTTGCAGGTATGAGGCAGTTCTGTTTCTGAAGAGGTTGAACTCCAGGGAGGGGGGCCAGTACACCTTCTTTGCTAACAGCAGCAGGGCTAACGCCTCCATAACCTTTCACCTTCATGTGTACCGTAAGTAATGCTTGTTGGCAATGGGCTGTATTCAGTTTAAAGAGCTGATACAACTAAATGAATCTACAAACTGTTAACAATTTAAAGAGCTTTTTTTTTCCTGTGTTTGGTTTTTTATGTCTTGCCAAAAACGCATAGCTCTGGTCCAGCTCAGAGACTGATATGTTTCACTGATTATGTGAATGGTGGTCATTTTTGAAAGTTTACACAATCGCTCTTCTTGGAACAGAAAAGCCAGTTATCACAATGCTAGAGAAGAACACAAGCTCTCTGACATGCACTGCGTTTGGCTATCCAGCTCCCAGAATTCTCTGGTACAAGTGCCAAGGAACCAGGCCAATGTACGTGACCAATCATATACTTTTGCTTTCTTTTCTGTGAATAGAGGAATAGCAATGAGCTTTTGCATGTATCCAGAAAACATTATTACTATCAGATCGATTGCTCTCGTCTCTTTGAGTTTAATTACACGATTTATACACTAGAAAACATTGAGAAACCTCAATGAATCTATTTAAGTGAATGTAAGCTTTAACTTTAATGAGCTAACTTATAAAAATCCCAAGTTCATGAACTGAGTGTGTCAGTTTTGCAGTTTAAATGATCTGTGAACACCAGGACATATCTGCTTTAATAGGGTATACATTATTGTTGCAGATGTACAGACAATTCCACAGCCCAGGAGATCCTCCAGTCAGTTACAGCTCAGACAATGCAGAGGGAAGAGTTTGGGAAAGTAGGAGTGGAAAGTGTTGTATCCATTGAACCATCCAATCAGAAAATAACTGTGGAGTGCGTGGCTTTGAGCCGAGTTGGGAAAGCCAGTGCTACGTTTCCAATAGACCAGTCTGGTAAGAACAAATATAAGAGGATAACAACTTTCTTTTTAGCTACCAGATCAACAAACCAAAGGATGATCAAAAAAATCTATATATTTAGTATATAGATATATTTTAGAAATAAAAAAATGTATTAAGTCACTATAAGTAAATGAACACTAATACTTTTTGTAATGGAATGTTCAGGAAGAGTTTTCAGTATAAAGATTTTACATTGTTATGGATGTGATGCATTTTGAAACAACATATTTTTGTTGACACTGTTATTTTTTGTTATAGAAAATCTCTTTACCACAATGCTTGCTGGATCCATAGGCGTAGTGGTCTTCCTCCTTCTCCTCCTCCTCCTCCTCCTGTACATGTACAAACAGGTAAGATCTGTAACAGCTTTTTTGGAAAAGCTTTTACATGTGTTATAATGTCAGCATTACCATCTAACAGCTAGTGATAACCCTGTTTTTATTTTTTAGAAACCCAAGTATGAGATTCGATGGAAGATCATTGAAGCCACAGATGGGAACAGCTACACTTTTATTGACCCTACTCAGCTCCCATATAACGAAAGATGGGAATTTCCTAGAGACAAGCTGAAGCTAGGTTTGTATATCAGAAATACACTGTAACCTAGTACTGCTAGCCAACATTAGCTAACTGGGGTGCTTTAAAATATAACATTTTTTCCTAATGACTTGCAGGGAAGATTCTGGGTTCAGGAGCTTTTGGGAAAGTGGTGGAGGCTACAGCCTATGGTCTGGGGAAGGAAGACAACGCGACTCGGGTAGCTGTAAAAATGCTCAAAGGTCAGTACATAAAATCCAGCAATTAGTGAAGAACACAGCCTGGACAAAAAACTGTGCAGTGAAAGGGAGAACCATGCTTTAATAATAAAATAATAATAATAATAATAATAATAATAATAATAATAATAATAATAATAATAATAAACTCCATGAACTAAACATGGGCACATGTACTAACTAAATAACACTGATTTTATTAACATTGTAGTAACAATAACATTGCTTCAAGTTATCACACTGGAAAATGTGCAGATGTTAGCAACAAAAACAAAACAGAACTAGTGCCCTAACTACAATACAAGAAGCCAATGTGTCCTTCAATGCCCAGCAATGGTCAAATCAAAATAAGGGACCTAAAAACACTCAATATAATAAAATAACTGCCAGGTTCATGATGGCCAACACACACCACCTAACAAAGGTGTGGGCAAACATCAAACCTGATGTAACCTACATCAGGAATACAAATTGTTCACTAAATTCATAGCAAAGTATGTGTGTGTGTGTGTGTGTACACACCACACCCATAATAAATTAAACTTTTACACAATACATAAGTAGTTAACAATTTATTAAAGCAAGTAACAATTTCGGATACATTTAATAAAATTTTTATTAAAATAAAAAAAATCAATTAAATGTAGCCTAAACATAAAAAAATAAAAGTAATTTACAAAATAAACAATTCACCCAATCAGCTGATTAAACAAACCATTTTGACTTAAATAGCAGCAGCACTGCATTATGAGTTTCTCTCCACTTTAACGCATGTCTTTTACATTTTGAAAATTAAAGCAAAATGGTTCAAGACTGTCATCTCTGTCCTACTCTTGAAAAACTGTCTGAATTCTGACAATTCAGCAGAACTTCATAAGCTTCTTCCTGTTTTCACAGTCTGCCCCGCAACTCAACTTTAAACTCACTATCCACTCTATTAAGACACCCCTACCTTGTTCCGTTATCCATTACTGCCCAGTTTGTGTTGGTCATACTCTAGTCTTTCATCACTGGTCACACTGCCGTATCTTCGCCGTAATTTATCGATCTATCTAATAAGAAGCAACACTGATGGCTTACAAACATTAGCTAACGCTAGCTAACCTAGCTAGATTAACAAACCTAACAGGTTAATCGTCAACAAAGCATTAATATTACTAATAATATTAAACTGCAGTGAAACTAGCATTCACAAAACAATACGGCAAACATTTGTACGGTGTAACTATATATTTTACCTAAAAATTTATATTAGCAACAAAATACGACCAACACATATTATCAACCACTCACCAAAAGTCTCCATATTCCACTGATTTCTCCGATTCCTCCTCTTCAACAAACATCAACAAACCCAACGGAATTTCGGTTCCGTGACAGAGCGTGCACTGACGTCATCAGTACACTGGCGCTGCATGTCAGGCTGAGAGTCTGCAGTCAGACCAGAGACCGTATATATAAGAGTCAGACCTCTCCATAATCAAGTCCATGGGCCAAGCCGCCGCCTACACCGGCAGCCACCAGCAGGGGGCAGCTACTCTCACACAAGTCTGTTCCGTTCATTTGTACTACATTTATGATACAGCACACGCAAATTCTTGGTATATAAAATAGTTCAGAATTTGTTGTAATTTGTAGCACAGTGTATAACTTATTTGTGAAAATGCACCACTTTCAGCCATGGCTCATCCAGACGAGAAGGAGGCCCTAATGTCAGAACTGAAAATTCTGAGTCATCTCGGACAGCACGAGAATATTGTCAACCTACTTGGAGCCTGCACATATGGTGGTGAGAGAGAGAGAGAGAGAGAGAGAGAGAGCGAGAGAGAGAGAGAGAGAGAGAGAGAATAATAAATGTGTGAATTAAAGAGTGAATAATAAATGTAGAATGAATATAGAACATTCTACATGCCTAAACTCTAAAGGGACTATTTAGCCCTTTTACTATAGAACTATTCTGTGTACAACTGTTTGAAGTACTTGTAGTGTTTTATTGAAGAACCAGCAGGAGTCCTTCATTGCCCTGTAAAGACAGTTACTGTATTATATCGATCTTGTTTTTCAAGCTAAGCACGTCACCCTCATCCGTTTATGTGGTAATTTTACTGTTTCACCATTCATATCTGTTTCAACCCAGGGCCAGTGCTGGTCATCACTGAGTACTGTTGTCATGGTGACCTTTTGAACTTCTTGCGGAGCAAAGCAGAGACTTTCTTGAACTGCATCATGACGATCCCTGGAATCACAGAGGAGAAAAGCAACTACAAAAACATTACAGCTGAGAAGACATTTTTTAGAAGGTATCACTTAAAAATAAAATATGATTACAATAAAAAGCGTTCAGTTTATTAATGTTTGGTGTATACAAGAAGCCATTATTTGGTTGTTTCTCAAATGTTTTATTTGTTTCTCTTCTATCTGTTTCTTTTAATTTCGCTCCACAGTGACAGTGGGTTTTCTAGCAACTGTTCAGACAACTACTTGGACATGAGACCTTTGCAATTCAGACCTTCTACGTCCCCACGAGGTATGATATCAGTTCACACAGGGTATGCTGTTCCACACAGGGTACATTAGTTCACACAGAGCATACTGTTCACAAGTTCTCCACTCTCACCAAATCATTTCATATCTGACATCAATAAAACAAAAAAGGAAGTAAATACATTCTGCTGCTACGGCTGTGGTGTTTCCAGAGGGGTGTTGTAAGAATGTGGGAATGAATGTCATTCTTGATGCTGTGCAGATTCCTCCTGTGAGGATCAGCATGCAAACTCGTGGCCATTAGACATGGATGACTTGTTGAAGTTCTCCTACCAAGTGGCCCAGGGACTTGAGTTCCTCGCAGCTAAAAACGTGAGTTCCCATCACTGGTTATGAATATATCCACGAAAAATGAGAATTAAATTTTCTAAAACACAAATAAAACCTATGGTCTATATAATCTTTAATCAGAGATCAGACCTATCCCATGCCATACATTTGCCAAATATATCAATGAAATCAAACAGATAGGTGTTTTAAAAATGTAACGACACTGGATGCTTTACTGTGTGTTGGTGTCTGTAGTGCATCCACAGAGATGTGGCAGCCAGGAATGTTCTTGTCTCAAATGGATGTGTGGCTAAAATCTGTGACTTCGGTTTGGCCCGTGACATCATGAATGACTCTAATTATGTGGTCAAGGGCAACGTGAGTGAAAACACACATGTGAAATCACACAGACGCACACAAACACACACACACATACACATATACACTCCAGACAGTTTACACTTATTTGCTTACAGTGACCTTTAGCAAGCCCAGGTCCTCCTCACTTCGATATGGCAATTATGACAGACTATGCTTTCATTAGTGAGTCAAGCCTTAAAATCAAATCAAATTAAAACTAATTGTGTTTCAAAAAGTCTCAAGTGCAGTCTTTATTGGAAATAAATGAATTCCATTTTTTTCTGACAAGATTGTGTGATATTTTAAAGAAATACTTTAAAGTGTGTGTGTGTGTGTGTGTGTTTGCTTTAGGCTCGCTTGCCAGTGAAGTGGATGGCTCCAGAGAGTATCTTTGAATGTGTGTATACAGTCCAGAGTGATGTGTGGTCTTACGGTATTCTGCTGTGGGAGATCTTCTCCCTGGGTAAGACCACTCACCCTCACTGATCTGTCACTATCTCAGTGGTGAAATTCTCGAATCTTAGTCTCTATTTAACATGTGACTTCATTCTATGGCATTTTTTTTGGGTAACTTTGTTTAATGAAAAGCTTGATACTAAAGTTTGAAGCTGTCTTCAAGTGTCTAGTTAGCAGTACATTTTAATGATATTTTTGGTGATGTACTTAAAGAGGTATGGGAAGACAAAAATGTACAATGAAAAGTGTCTGCTGCTACCCATTAGTCATTTTTCCTTTACTGTCATAGAAACAACAGTGCACCATTTACAACACAGTTTAGACTGGAAACAACGGTGCACCATTTACAACACAGTTTAGACTGGAAACAACGGTGCACCATTTACAACACAGTTTAGACTGGAAACCTCCCGTTCCTTTTCTGGTTATAGTTTACTGCTGAGGATTAGACTACCCTGCAGCCGGATTTCTGGGTTAACTTCTGTCTCCTCTTAAGGTAGTACCAACTTTAGCTTAGTAAAGATAGACTAGGTAAAGTTGAGGTCTATCTTAAATCCGACCAACTGACTTGCTCATCAGTGAATCCAGCTGTGAGGTGTAATCAACTTGAGTGAGCTGGAATCTTGCACCTTACTTGTAAACATCAGTGCAACATCAATGCTACATTAACTGTGCTGTACAGCTGAAATGATCTTTTCTGTTTACCGTTTATCAGGTAAAAGCCCATATCCAAACATCCAAGTGGACTCTAAGTTCTACAAGATGATAAAGGGTGGTTATCAAATGTTACGCCCTGACTTTGCTCCGCCTGAAATGTAAGTGAAACCCATTTTAGTGGTGAGATTGACAAACGCAAAATTACTGCATCGTACTTTAGTTGGCCCAAGAAGGAAAAACTTTAAAAAAACAAGAAATTAAGGAAACTAGTGTTCTGAAGCTTAATCCCAGTAAAACTGATCTTCTATACATCCCAGGAATTCCCAATCATCACCATTATCTCACCGTTTCCTTTGAGAACCTGCCCGTAAGCTGGGCATAACTTTGAACTTCCTCTACGGGCCATCAGGCCGTTAGCACTGATCCAGAACATAGCAG
>JAOYMR010000006.1:17936583-17947831 GCA_025802075.1 Tenebrosternarchus preto | reverse complement strand
TATGTATTCTTATGTATTCTTATGTATTCTTATGTATGCTTGTCCTTTATCCATGTTTTAGATGATTCCTCAGTTCACCACAACTCATTTGCCTTCGTTCTGTCCACATTACAATAGGCCTATATTTGTCTTGCAAGTAAGGCTCTTTTTATACATATATTTGCCAGATTGGATCAAATAAATGAATTAGGGCACATTTAGATGAGGGAACCTCTACATCCTATACAAAACACATCTGTTTGAAGCTTCTCAGTTTGTCATTTATTCCATGTGGTTTGATGTTTTTTTGTTTTATCAGAAGAACTGTTTTGTTGTTGCATTTGTTTGCGATTATGTATAATTTGAATTTTATGTAGGACTGAACATACACTGCCGTAGAATATCTGAAAAAGGGCCACAGAATGCAGTGTTCATCACATCATCACTGCAAATTGTCCTTCGATTAAAAGTAGGTTGTTTAAGATGCCGTTTCATAGTTCTCTTCTCACCGCAGTGGCTACTAGGTGGTGGAGTATGTAAATGATACATTTTAATGTTACACATTATTAGCAGTTTCTGAGGTTATGTGCCATACCTGTTTGGTTGATTTGTTATAAGCTATTCAAAAACCCTCAGGGGAAAACTGCCAAAACTTTGGACCAATTTTTCATTTGCTAAAAATATAAAGTTAATATGCATTGATTTATTATGTAGTAATATGCAATTTCAACTATTTTAGCTCTTTTTGCACTGCCAGTGGTGAATCCATATGGTCACTCCATTTATTCAAATAAATGGAGACTCCATCTATTCAAAGTCATTATGAATATAGGCTTACTGCTGAAATTATCTGTAAAACTTAATTTGAGGATTTGGGGGGGGTTATTTGATCAGCAAGGACTCAAAGCAAAAAGAAAATGACCTTTTATGTAGAACCAAAATTGGCACCTTGGTTCAGCACTACTGAAACAATGTGTGTGGTTCAAAATGTAGTGTTAATTGATTTGCCATAAACAACTAATTTCATACTCGTTACACCAGTGGTGTCTTGTTACACCAGTGGTGTCTTGTTACACCAGTGGAGTCAAACAAAGAAATCAGTAGATCATTAAATCGATGATGTTCAAAAATAAATACATTTTGGAAGAGGCATGTAATAAAAATGACAATAATTAAATCCTGAGAGATATCAATTACACTTATGATAAAAGCTTTGAATTCTTGCATTACCTGTTTATTATAAAGAATATAACCAACGCATTTTTTAAATTTCACACATTGATCATAAACAATACTATTTTATGTCTCTGAATTACAAACATCTTAATCAACAATAAATACAGGTTTCTTATATCAGAACACCCCACACAGTGCCTCGTCTTTTGGTACAGTTGAATTGTCTGCCTCCCTCTGTCACTTAAAGTACCACAGTGTCAGAGTTACTCCTCCTCCTCTGTTCCAACTCCTCCCCCTCTGTCCTGTTTTAATCCCACCCACTTTCCCGGGTCCACGGGGTTCCCCCTCAGTCATTCCACCACGGTGTCTTCCGTGGCCATGGTGTCCGCGTCTCCCTCCGCGCCTCCTTCCTCTTGCCCGGCATGAGCCTCCTCTTGCTCCTCCTCGGCATTGAGCTGCGCCACGCCCAGCCTGTAGAGGGCGTCACGGATCATCACCACCTCTCCCTGCTGGCACACCCCGAGCACCTCCGCCATCTGCTGGCTCACCACGTCTCGGCTGCGAAGGAAGTCCACCAGGCGGTTGTACAGGTAGTAGTGGGCTGGGTTATCAAACACCAGTGGCTTGCTACGTGGGGCCGGGGGCCACGAGGGGCCCTCGGCCTCCTCCGAGCAGCCGCCGGTCAAGTTGGAGACAAGGGAGGCGTAGGGCTGCAGCTCTCTGCAGAGTGTGAGGGTGCGGTGGGCGTGCGGTGTAGAGGAGGAGGGGGGGCAGGAGTCATCTGGACTGGAGGGACACGCTATCCAGCGGGACGGGGATTTGGTGATGGGGTGGAGTCGTGGGTTGGAGTCCACAGCGGAGAGATCGACACTGTACTGCTGATCCTGGAGCTCAGAGCATGAAACGTACTGAAGAGAGAAGGAGAGAGAGAATAAAACCAGGCAGAATTCTATTCATACAAAAAAAGATTATAAGACTTCCTTGACTTATTGCGACTTTCTGAATTACAAACACATTAAAAGAAGTAGTCCTTTAATAGAAGTGGGGTAAAAGAAGTATTTGACCCAAAAAGTCATTCAGGGTCAGAAACCACATAAGCAGGTTGGTTTGAGGTTAATTAACAGTTATAGTGTGATATTATAACATGCCAAGCATAGTTATGTTAGTAACATCTAAAGGTTTCGTAGCTCCAGGGCAAACAAAACAAACAAAATACGGGCAAATTAAAATATATATTTGGGTTGATCAAATTTTGATAAGTTTTAGTTTTTCTGCCAAATTGTTATTAAAGGCTGGTGTCTCAGATCTTAGAAGTTTAACCTATGACCAAAAAAATGGCATGAGATTAAGAGATTAAACCATAATTAAATTTGTAACTAGTTTTTAGCTTTTGTGTTGGTAAGAAGACTTGAAGAAACAGATTTAAAAATAGAACTTCCTCACACTGAGAATCAGGAAGTGTGAGGTTTCAGAACAGGATTAGCATTAGCATTCATAACTGGAAACTCCAGATGAGACCCAAAATCTTACCCACTCTACCTACTCTCTATATGCGTATCTGAGATCTTTATTGAACCTACAGCGTCATTTTAGTGCCCATAAAAAAAAAAAAAAAAACAATGAATAAGAGTCAATGGGAAATCCAAACAGCATCTATGAGAGCAGAGCCTTCCAAGAGCTCCACGACAAAACGTGCTGACCTCTGGTGCCATTTCTGGATCAGAGAAGCAGCCCTGATTCCTCCCCCACATCTGATCTGCAAGCTCAGGGTAGAGCGCTTCAGTGCACAGTGCCACCTGCTGGCCGCAGTCCGTCACATACACCGGAGGCCAGAAGCGAGAGGACACCAGCAGGTCGACGTGGTCACGTGCGCTCTCTCCACGAACCAGATACTTGGAGCCACACACCACCTGCGCCATGAACAGAGGGTTTATTCTCATGACTGCACTCTCCATACAGTGCGCCACACTCAGATGGATAAATAACAATTTAGGAATGAACCACCTTCAAACGACCGTGGTTAAGAATGTCGGGAAGAAAGAAGGAAACAGTCAGTATGATTTAACCACATCAGTCAGTATGATTTAACCACATCAGTCAGTATGATTTAACCACATCAGGCGAACCAACTTTAATTCCCATGGGACCTTCCACATCCTGTTAGCAGGATCAGCGCTCGTATAAAAACCACAGAAGAAGACTGAGGTGAAAACCACGACACGAGGACCTTCTCTTGAACGTTTGATTGACTGCTGTAGTGACTGATCATGCAGGTGGTGTGGAGGTAGGATTTTACCTGGTGGGGGCACACCTTGCTGAGTTTGCCTGCAGTGAGGTTGTGGGCGGGCCGGGGGCCCGTTGAGAGACCGTTTTGTATTTGTGTGTAGAGTAAGCACACGGACATCATCAGCTCAACCTGCCGACAAGAAAACGAAAGTGCATGTGTATGCATGTGTATGCAAATGTGTGTGCGTGTGTGTATGCGTGTGTGTGTGTGGACCTTGCTGCTGTATGGTGCTGAAGGTGTTCCACACTGTTCCAGAACATGGCACAGCTCCTCCTCACTGTGCTGGTCCATCTGTTCAGGTCTTAGATGACCGTCATGGATCAGACGCATCAGCACCGACGCGTCTCCTGATGCACGCAGCACATGTTCACACACACACACACACACACACACGAGGTCATGAGGCCGCTGTCCGTGTGTTCCAGCCTCTTACATACAAACGCTCAGAACCGCAGCACATTTATAGAAATCCATCAGGGTTGTTAAGTGCGTTCTTTTTCTCATTACTCTACATCAACAGATCACCACACAGCAGGGAAGTTCTAGCACAGGAGGAGGAGGTTCTCTGCACACAGTATTTCCACATTGAGAGTTGATTTGATAACACTGAGAACTAACCAATGGCAGTCGTCACTGAGGGAGTACAGATTGTGCCCGTCACCTGTGTGCGGTGTCTCCTGAGTGAGCTTGTCCTTCTCGCTGTTGATGACCACGGCGCTCCTCATCAGCGGCGGGAAGAACGGAGCAATGATGGAGGCATCGAAGCGCGTGATGGAGACACTGGAGGGGAAAGCTGCCTGCTCCAGCGCCTCACCCTCCATCGCCAGCCAGAACTCCTCCTCCTGTACCTCCTCTGATGTCTGGAACTCTGGCCATGTGAACTGAACACAAAGAGAGAGAGAGAGAGAGAGAGAGAGAGAGAGAGAGGGAGAGGGAGGAAGTTGAAGGGAGGAGATGAAGATGAAATGTTGAAGAGAAAAGAAGAGAGTGAGAATTAGAGCAGAATTAGAAAGATTTAAAAGCTGCAAGGTTATTTTTGCATTAGTGCTGCTGTTCTCAGCCACATGGTTGGATCTGATGTCCCCAATGCGGGACAGAACATCACCCCTTACCTCCACGTTTTTGAGCTGTAGGACTGTGTTGGTGCTGCGCTGTGCGATCTCCAGCTTGGGGGCAATGCCACACACGCCGCAGATCATGTCATTGTAGTCACGCACAGTCAAACATTCAAACGCCCAATAACCACTGCACAGCAGTTCCTGTAGGTGAACCCGGTCGTCTGAGGTCAGTGTCCAACCTGAGATGGGGGGGAGGGGAGTGCAGAGGTCATAACAATAGGACAGGATGAAAAGCTAATTCAAGAAAGGAAAAGAAAACTAGAAAATGTCTAGAAAACTATTCACATTTCAGTATTTGCTGAACTTCTATACAGGATAAGTGAACATATTATCGCACTTCAGAAATGAATTAAATGTATACAACACAGATTCAACAGAGCAGATCAGACCCACAATGCTTTACGTCCAGCTGGCTGGTGCAGTACCTGATGGAGTGTGTGTGTTGTTGAGGATGTTGAGGGCACTGACTGACGGCTCCTGACCCAGTCTGATCTGAGATCGGATCTTAAAGAAGAGGTCCAGACTCACCAGCAGCTGGTTGCCCACATTGAACAAACCTTAGACACACAAACACATATTTATGCTCATTAATGGTAATATATTAATGGAGAAGTATAGAGACATATTTTTATTTGTATTTTTATTTTTTGATGTAGATATGCGCAATGTGCATGTGTGTTTTTGCTGTACATGAATACAGGTGAAATGAACCTTTATTGTCATTACACATTGTACTTGTACATTGCGCAACGAGATTGGTTGGTGTGTGTGTGTACCTGGGTGTATTTCGATGAAACTGTGCACAGCCAAGCAGTGCACGTTCAGACATATCTTCAGCTGCAGAGATACTGGCTGTATCAGAGACTCCGTCAACAACCAACACTGCTGAAGCCCTGCTACTGAACACCTGCAACACACACACACACACACACACACACACACAGCCATATGCATGTATACATTATAAGGAGCAGGAACACAAGTATCTAAAATCCAGTGACGTAGCAATTCATTGGTGTGTGTGTGTGTGTGTGTATGGCTGTGTGTGTGTACCCTTCTCCTCCTCTGTACAGTGGATAGTGGCACAGGCTGCAGTGGGTGGCTGGAGGTTCGTAGAAACTCGGCCACCCATCATGAACGGACTCCTCCCCCTCCTCTTCCTCTTCCTCTTCCTCCTGCTGCTGTTGCTCCTCCCCAGCCTCCCCCTGCTCCGTGTGCCCCCCCTCCCTCCTCTGCGTGTGCTGGTTGAGGCGGCGGATGAGGCGCAGGACGTCCTGCAGCTCGGTCTCGCTCTCTGGGAAGTGCAGGGAGCGTCGGAGCAGGACTACGGTGGACTGGTGCTGCACCTCCCGCTGCGCCGCAGACAAGCCCTGCGCCACGTCCAGCAGCAGCGCAGGGCTGCCCGCCGCCTCCTCCTCCAGGGACGGCTGGGGAAGAGACGCTGGGGTCAGAGGGGCAGGGCGCTAGCAGCTAATGCTAATCCCCACCACCACTCAGGGCAAATGTCTGTGGTCATGCTATTAAAGTTGCTACAAAAATGTTTCCAATTACTACAACCAAATAAAACACACACACACACACACACACACACACACACACACACAAAATATTGACACAGAGCGTGTGCGCTCACCTCGGCTTTGGTGCTCCTGACAGGCTTGCTAGAGAGCTCGTAACCACAGCTGGGGCAGAAAGCGGGCTTGTGCCTGTTCTTATAGACGTAATCACAGGAAGGGTTTTTGCACTTGCCCCTGCCCCGTGCCGTGGACAGCCCCAGAGCCTGCCAAACCAAACCAATCAGCAAAGACATGCAAATCAGGGCATATTCAAAAGTAAACACATACGCAAAATAAATTCATGATGTTTTTATTCTGTAATTTACTGCCATGGTAACATTGTAGTGAGGTTCACTAAAGCGCTGAGCAGAGCTCACAGCACTAACCAGAGAGATGCTAGAGCTTTGCTTGAAGGGCACCATGGACAGGATCTTCACTCCGCTGTCTGTCACTATGTACTGATTGCTGTTGATTGCTGTTGGCTTCTAAAACAACGACAACAACAACAAACTATAAAAACTACAATGAGGTTTCCATTAAAGTGACGTTAAGGTGGTGGGGTTCATCACTGAGCAGTGACCAGGGCTGCACTGGCTGGGAGTGGCCTCCCTCATCTGGGCGTGGCCTCCCTCATCTGGGCGTGGCCTCCCTCATCTGGGCGTGGCCTCACCTGCTCTAAGGCACTGGGAGGCACAGAGTGGCCTAGCTGCTTCAGAGTGTTGGGCTTCAGACCCAGCGTCCGTTCAGCGGAAGGCTTCGCTGCAAAAACCCAGCACACCAGTTATAGTGTTTTCATGAACATTCACCTGCCACACCTTTCCATGTCTGAATGCGGTAGACGCTTTTATACAAAATGACAAAACATGGCAAAATACCGTACAGGCACACGGCCATCATTACAGCAATCAACTACAACACAAAAACCATAAGACCAAGAACACTTTTCAAATGGTAACGTAATGTACTTAATCCCACCATCTTTAAGAAACATGAATAGCATGTGAAGGACTGCAGTGGTCAGTTACCTGCTCTGGTGGGCACCTTTGGATCTCGTTTGGTTTTGTTTGGAGGTACTGCTATCCACTGAAAGACTGTTGGAGAGAAACACTTGATTCAGAACAACACTCATCACATTCCAGCTTGAGCACAAAACCACACAGATCTTCCCACCACACACACACACACACACACTGAGCTGTCCGACACATTCTGTGCTGTGTCTGTGTAGAATGTCAGTGCTGTTAAACGCTGGGTCCTCACCAGGAGAGGTGGGAGCAGGAAGAATCGCACGAATGCGCCGTTTCTGACCACTGTTGATATTCTTGTCTTTACCGAGGAGCCGAACACGACTGTTGTTCATCCCTCTGCACACGAACACAACACTCACCCTCAGCCACACTAGCACTGATACTCCTTCTACTAATTAGAGGAGTAAAACACGGCATTCATGCCACGATTAATCACAGGTAAAAATGTTTTAATTAATGTGCACATAAAATCACCATCAACACCAGAAAAGGGCACAAAAAACCAAATCAACTTGCTCACATGACAGCTGTTGATTCAGTACACTGAGAGGTTTCTGATTTGTCGAGGGATGTAACGGCGTCCATTTTGTCTCTCTTCCGGCGCGCACGCTTGAGAGTGCGGGCTGACCCGGCTCCGCCCCTTCCTGCACTACTGACACTCTGAGTTTTCGCATGAACCGCTGCCTTCTCCGTCGCGTTTTCGATGGCCTCTTCCTGTCCTGCATCCGCGATAAACGACAGGACGGTGTCCCGAGTTGCAGTTTCAGAGGGCGTGGCAGCAGAACATGCCTCGTCGTCCTGACCCTTCTGCCGTTTCCGTGGAGAAAGTGCAGAACCAGGTACTGCTCCTTTGGCCACCTGCAAATCACAGGTCTGTCAACTGCACTGGGCATTTTAACACAGTGTCTCCCCAGAACCGCACGCTTTGCACAATATTAAAATAATCCTAAAACTTCATGTTTGAATAAAAACATGTCATTAGGCGGCATACGTGGTTTCATATGGAGACACAGACACACAATAAGAAGATTGCGGGACTGACGGGACTCACCGGTGGAACCCACTTGCCCCCCAGGTGCCGACCACAGTCTGGACACTGAGGCGGCTTATGACGCGTCACATATATGAAAGAACAGCCCGGTGTGCTACAGCTGCCTCTGCCTCTCCTCGTGTACTTTATGGACTAGAAAAACATTTTTCAAAGGTTCAACGTGCTGCTCACTTAGGTGAAAACTAAATGTGTGCATACAAAATTTAACTAGGGTACTCAACAGCGTTAGCACGTATATTACATCAGGACAGAACTGCTTAATAGTGGCAATTCAGCATCACAAAGGATGAAGAATCCTCACACCGCCTCCAAGTACGACTGACCAGTTTGAAAGAGGGTTTGGGCTCTGGCTTCACACGGTTTATCACAGGGAGCATCAAAGCTGTAGGAAGCGCTCTGTTGTCCAGCAGCTCCTATACAACAAAAAGCCAAAGAATTAATTGCTGCTAAGTAACAAACTAGGATACATGCAGAATACAAATCTATCATTCAAGCATTGCTCATAAGAAAAGGTTGGTAAGAACTGCAACAAAAATATGTTTTGGAAACAGTTGTACAATCTTTGAAATTATACTCAGACCCCATCCAAGCACAAATTACAGTCAAATTTTGTAGACATAACTTTTGCTGACTTTCTCCCATGACCATTTTCATAGAAAAAAAAAAAAGTTTTTATATGTTTATACTTTGATTCCTATGTAACATTTGCATCAGCTAAATAAACATTTAGCTAGATGTTCATGCTACAACATATGTATCAAATGGAAAAGAGAGCACTACAAAATATGCTTTTTATAATGACTTACATGACTGGGTATGATGGCAACCAGGTGAGTGGCATCTGCTTTAACTTGTGGCAACACTGTCCTGCCCTCAAGCCCCTCCTCTACTGCCACGCCAACACCCCCATAAGCTTCGCCCACTGCCCTGGCCTCTTCCTCCTTTATCAACAGAGTAGTGCCATGGTGACGATCCTGCACAAAAGCAGGAAGTCTTCTGGCTGAGGTGGAGCACTGGGGCAAAAGTCCTTGAAATGCAGCAGATCTACCCAGAGACATGGCAGTGTCATCACACAGAGCCCCCACACCCACACACTGCTCCACCAGCTCCACCTCGCTACCCAGGGTCAAGGGGGACACCAGGCCTTCCTGGCCAGAAGCCTTGGGGGCCTCTTCCCCTGCAGAGTCCACTCGATCCTCCATGCACACTTCCACCGAGGCCCCTGGCCTCTCGTCATCCAAAGAAGTCTTTGGAAGGAGAACGTAATTGGTCCTTGGGAGGATTTTGCGGAAGCCCGGGACATCTTGGGAAGAAAGCGTTGACTGAGCACTCTGATATGAATAGAAAGCACATACAAAATTCAAAAACTCAAAAACTCCATATCTTGAGTCTGGATTTGACCACACTCAAATGCACGTTATTATCCAGGCAATGGCAGAGACTTACTGGATCCACTCCATCCTTCTCCATCCGGGCCCTTTCCAGATAATATCCTTTATCTGCGACGTTGAGCCTCTTCCAGCTGTCGCTGATGCGCTTGTTGATTTCAGACTGGGGCATGTCTGGATGCTCCTGCTGCAGACTCTGATGCACATCAAAGTAATACAGCAGGTAGGCAGACCTGCAGGACACACAGTGTAGTAAAGCCGGTATACAGACTTGCAGGAGATACTCATTCGCATTGTTAAGGAGGCAGGGAAGAAAGGCGACCTTTCGTTTAATTACACCTGATGTGTTTCTTTCCCACAAGCCCAGGTTCAGGTGACCAGGACCATTACCTGGGCTTCTTCGGTTTGTCTGCGTGTTCACCACTGCCTTTGCTCCTCTTCTTCTTCTTGGGTAGAGGAAGGTCGACTACCGTGTAACAGCTCTCCACCTCCTCCATCACCCGCACTTCTGCTTCTTCATACATGACCTCCACCACTACGATGGTTCTGTACAAATACAACAGGAGCTACTCAGAGGGAGCGTGAGAATAATAAACTTATAACACCATATTTGGATTCATTTTAAATGTGGGCACATTATCATTTTGTTGCATTATATCAATAATTTAATTAACATTTCCTGAATGTACATTAGATTTTTGTGAGCCTGCAAATGTGACTGACAGACAGTAAGGCAAGTGCCCAGTTCAGTGGTCCTCTCAATTCCAGCCCCTTCACTCCACAAGATACACACAACTAAATCAGCTGATGCAGTATGACACCCACAATTTGTGGTAAAGCTGCAGCAAAACAACGGTCTTTTTACATGTCTTCCTGCGCTACAGTTCATTATCCCATATACGTGCATCTCAATAAGACATATTTAATGACGAACATAATTCCAAATAGGTTAGTTGTGACGGTTTATTTAGAGCAACTGTTCATTTAGATAACAAATGCAGTAGGTGAAACGTTATCAGAGTGAACTGGATCATGTTACAGCCGTCTGCAGGAACCAAACGAGGCCATTAACAGACTCGCATCGCCGATACAAAACAGCCAACAACAAAAAAGATATCTACAGATAGATTGTTTGACAACGTGACAAAAACATGTCACCGCCCTTGAAACAATCACATAAAATACCACTAAAGAGCTGTTTTGCAGCAGAGTAGATGTTCTGATCTTAACATTTACGCCTCGTTTAAATTCGCTAATTATACGCTGTCAAACTGGTATGTAGTCGGAGTGCCTGTCCACAAATATATCCCACCCGTGAGAGAAATGTCGATTATTGGTAAGTCTCCATACTGATTCCAAGCTCAACGAGTTGTCCAATGAGCGACTGCCTTGTTGCAACCTTACCTCTATCGCGTTACGGATCCTACTAAAATCTTTCCGACATATTAAACATGATGAAATGTTTCATCTTCGGAATCCTTCTGCATTATGAAATGATATGTCGAATGCAAGACGGGGTTTTGAAGAAGAAAGACGCTTTTACAGATCTTTCCTCGCCTATGTACCACAAAAATGGCGCACGGTTGCTAAGGTCTACAACCAATCCCGTGAAGCAATGAATAAATAAAAGCCAATAGAAAGCGAGGTTTTAAACACGTGAAGAGT